>RJWM01020090.1:0-37800 GCA_004363535.1 Dasyprocta punctata
GTTTAGTGTCTCTGTTTTAATATTCAGATCTTTGATCCATTTTGACTTTATTTTAGTGCATGGTGATAGGCATGGATCTAGTTTTAGTTTATGGCATATAGAAAGCCAGTTTTTCCAGCACCATTTGTTAAAGAGGCTATCTTTCTTCCAATGTACATGTTTGGCCCCTTTGTCAAAGATGAGGTGGCTAAGTGTGTTTATAGTTGTGGGTGTAACTTCTAATCCATTCCATTGATCTTCAGGTCTGTTTTGATTCCAGTACCATGCTGATTTTATCACAGTATCTTTGTAGTATAATTTCAAGTCGGGGATTGTGATGCCTCCTGCCTTCCCTTTGTTGCCCAGAATTGCCTTTGCTACTCTAGATCTGTTCTGGTTCCAGGTGAATTTCAGGAATGCTTTCTCTAGCTCTTTGAGGTAGGCAGGTAGTATTTTGATTGGGATTGCATTAAATCTGTATAATAATTTTGGAAGAATGGTCATATCAGTTATATGGTACATATCAGTTATATCAATCAATGTAAATGGTCTCAACTCACCAATAAAAAGAAACAGACTAGCAGAGTGGGTTAGGAAACAAAACCCAACAATATGTTGTGTACAAGAAACACATTTCACTCAAAAGGAAATTCACAGACTAAAAATCAAAGGCTGGAAAACAATACTCCATGCAACAGGAACCCAGAAAAAAGCAGGGGTAGCTATTATGTTTGCAGACAATGCAAACTTCAAACTGAGAATGAGCCAAAGAGATAAAGAAGGTCACTACATACTTGTTAGGGGAAAACTTCAAGAGGAAGAGATTACAGTCGTAAATATATATGCACCAAATATGGGAACACCCAGCTATGTAAGACAATTCCTAATAGATATGGAAAACTAAATAAACAATAATGCAGTTATAACAGGGGACCTTAACACCCCACTGTCACAGAGAGACAGATCAACCAAATAAAAAATCAGCAAAGAAATAACAGAACTGAATCAAGCTTGTGAACAAATGGACCTAGTAGATATGACCGAGTATTCCACCCATCAATATCAGAATACACATTCTTCTCATCTGCACATGGATCACTCTCTAGAATAGATCATATACTGGTCCACAAAACATGCTTAAGTAAATGCAAAGGAACTGAAATAATTCCATGCATATTATCTGACCATAGCACAGTAAAATTGGAAATGAATGATAGAAAAACCTACAACTGATTGGTTTTAAAAGTTTTGAGTTTCAGCAAAAATGAAGCTACTGTAAACATGGGACCTGAAAACCTTTAGGTGAAGAGAGATTAGATGTTCTGATTAGTGTTAAAAAAACAAACAATTAAAATAAATACTTCACATTAGGACAATAGGGAGGAAACCTTGAGGACATGTGAAGAACCATCAAGGTCTCACCTTTCATAGTCTGAAAACTTGAAGTGTGAAAGGCTTTGCTTTGAGGAGAGACTCAGAGCACAGTGCTCAAGAAGGGCTACCTAGGGAATTTGTTTCTCTGTCTTCAGTTCACAGCATTTAGTTTATTCAGAACTAAGAGGCCTCTGAAACTGTGCTTCCAGGGGGCCTGTCTACTTCTAGAACTGGTTGCAGACCTTGTTATTATCCATTTATTGTCATTCAGAATGGGAGACTTGTGGGGTCAGGGAGGCTTCCTTCTAGATTTCAGAAGAAGGCCTGAGAAGCCAGGCAGTATACCCTTAAGAGGGTATAGTGTGAAGCTGTAAAAGCAAAGCTGAAAGTATAATGCAGACCTCAGAAAGTTGGAGAGACCAAGAACTTGAAATGTCTGAGGAAAGCCTCAAGGAGTGAGCAAAATGAGCCCAAGGGAGAAGCAATGAGCACTATAGCCACTGACAGTACCATAGGGGTGAGTCCATCTAAGCGCTTTGGAGTTCACCTACCACCCCAACTTGCATTGGGTGGTGGATATGGGGCTACAGAATTTTGTATTTGCCCTGCTGGCTTTTGAGATCACTTTGATTCCATCACTTGTCACAATATTCTTCCTTTTTGGAAGAGGAATGTTTACCTTGTGCTATTTTATGCTGGATGTGTTTATCTTTTGATTTTTTTCAAAGGCTCACAACTAAGAATTTTCTTTGAGGCTTAGCCTCCAGCAATTATTCAGAGTTGTTATTTAAGTATTTCTACAATTGTATGACTATAGAGTCTTCAGCTACAGGTAAGGAGACCTTAGATATGTCTTTTAGGATGTGATACTCTCCAGATTTTTTGGTGGCAAGTTAGTTTGCAACTTCAAGTTTCTAATAGCACTAAGAATCATTAGATGTGATGTGTTTAGCTTTTCCTTATTGTAAGAATGGGAATAATGACTTCTAAATTCCTTACATATCACAGCAAAACATAAATCTCTCATTTATTTTGTCTTTAAGTATGTCTATGCATTATATATGTACAGATAGTTATAGAGGTACATATTATGTAGGTATACACATGTATCACTATATATACCTAAACACACATATGTGTCTATATTTGTATTTACATATTGCTATTTGCAAGTTTGGGCAGTATTTCTATGTGAACTTGTGGTACTGTTTTTTGAGATGGAGGTATCTTACAGTGTTGTCTAGTCTGGTCTTGAACTGTGCTTATATAATCTTCTCGCCATAACCTCTTCAGGCATACGCCACCAGCTTTTGTTACCTTCTTAACCAGAAGATTTTGTTAGACAATTTATATATATTGCTTATTCTGTCTTCTCAACAACTTTATGAGTGAGGTACTTTTATTAATATTTTAGAGATGAGAAAACAAAGGGTCAAATCTTGTTTAGTGAGAAAGAAGCAGTATTAAAATGTTCTTCCATGACTTAAAAGGTAGTTCTTGATTCCTTTCCTATCTAATCTCATATGAGTAAGGACTTATTTTGCATTGGTGATCTAAACTTAGAGGAGGAGAAAATTTAATAGAAACAAAACAAAATGGCTTAATTTAGCAAAGTGCTACATTTTATTTCCACTGAAATTAAGATGGCAGAGGTGCTCCTAATTTCATTAGTTTTAAGTAATTTCTAATTAAAGATTGATACCATGCACAACTGGTTGCATCACACAGACATGCCCCATGCTCTTTTCCACTGGTGCTTCCCAGAGAAAGTCAGCAGAGATTCCCTTATTCAGCGGTATTATCACAATGGGGTAGAAGATATCTTGGTCCTTGGTTTTACTGCCAAGACTCAATTAATATATGGTACTCTACTGGGAGAGTATTTTCCTGTCACTTGCTAAAGAGAGAAGCTCAAGTAAGAACATTGTTTAACATTTAACAACAACCTGGGCAACTCTGTGAAAGGAACTGTATAGTGAAGGCACTTCTATAAAAGTCAGCTGACTGATGGGTTAGCCAAAATATATTACTTGGTATTTTATGGCAATTTTCTTTAACAGTAGGTGATGTAGAATTTATTTTCAAAAGTGTTTCAAGATTCCTTAGCCTACTAAGGCATTATCACTTTTTACAAAGTACACACTAGAAGAAATATACTTCAAGTCATAAAATAAGGGCAGCATGTGTGTGTGTGTGTGTGTGTGTGTGCACGTAAACATGAGTGAATCAGCATGAGTATATATATTTGTGCATGTTGAAGGAAAGAGGACTTAGTTTAGTGTGCTATTGAATTCCTATAGACAGATTGTTAAGAATGCATTTCATTACTTTGTTGAGTTTGCAAAATCATTCCCACTGCAGCATTTGTTAATGAAAAGAATAAGAGAGAGATTTAAAGGAATTTATTTGATTTCAATAAGCAACTCATGGGTAAATTTCTCTATAATATTTTAAACAAGTATGCTATTAAAACCTTTCATTCCATTTTCTTTGCACAATGTCTTTTATCCTCTTTCCAATTTAAGTTATAGAATAGCAAAACTCAATCACCTACTTTAAATTCTTTCAGACATTTTCAGTACAAAGTCAGAACAATCTTTTGTGCTACTTCAGTAGATTGCCAGTATAATGTGGGAAGGAAATATGTTCTTGCCAATAAATATATGAGAGAATCAGGATATGTTTTAATTCTATTTCTGCCACATGTTAGCTATTTAATCTTTATGAATCATGTATCCTCTACATATGTATGTTCATATTAAGCAGAGAGGTCAAAATACTTGTCAAACTTACAACAAAGGGTTGAACTGGTGTTAAACTAAGAAAGTATGCATGAAAAGGTAGAGTTCTCTTGAATTCTACAGGGTCCTCTGGCTTATTTTGTGCTGACATGACATTCTTTGCAAACAGAAATCTTTTTTCTAAAACTTTTAGAAATCCTATCCGAATAGATGTGGGTAAAGTGGTTAACATGATACTCCTTTCAAAGAACGCCATTCCTTACTGTCTTCTGCTGAGTTTCCTACATTTTTAGCATATATAAGTGAGACACAGGAAAATGCTATATCTCTGTATTTCTTGGCAGAGGTGAAGTATGACCCAGGATTTCCTTCAAAATAGTCAAGACTCAGTATAATAGTACTTTAATGACAGGACCTTAACTTCAAGAGAAAATGTATAGCAAACAATAGTTTAGAATAACAGATATTATTCATATAGGAAGATAGTGCTCTTGGGCTCATTTATAGTTATTCCAAGATATTTCAACTTCCTTTTACATTATGGAACTGAGTGGATTAGAGTGAAAGGGGGCAGTGTAATCACTGAACATAGAGAATGATTTTTTTTCACCAAAGGGAAGGAGACCAGACAATGGAGGAGAAAGGGGATGAGAGGGAAAGGGGGTGAAAAAGAATTAAGATATGTTATGTGCATGTACCAACTCCCCATGATAAATGTAGCCATTATGTACTACAAACATGTACTAATAAAAATAAAAAATGATCTTGCTTATTGTTAACAACTTTTAATTATATAGACATATGAGTTAGTAAAAAGGGTATTTTAGATTTTTGAATAATACTATGTTATCTAAACAACCTAAGAAAGGACAGGGTGACTTTATTGTTATATTTTTTGAGACATAATTCACATGCTATAAAATTATCCTTTAAACATGTGCAATTCAATAGCTCTTAATGTATTCATGACATTGTGCAACCATCAATTCTGTGTAATTTACTTTCACTATCCTCAAAGAAAACTCATATAATTAGTAGTCACCCATTCCACCTGTTCCCAGTGCTTGGCAACCAGTTCTCAACTTTCTGTCTCTATGGATTTGCCTTTTCTGAATATTTCCTATAAATGGAATCCTACAATGTGTTTTTCTGTGTCTGTGTTTGTTCAGCGACCACATTTCCAACTTAATCCACACTGTAGCATGAGTTACTGTATTCTTCCTTCTTAGGGTTAAATATTTCATTCTATGAACACACTACATTTTGTTGATAAACATTTGGATTTTTTTCCACTTTTTGGCTATTTTGAATGATGCTTTTATAAAAATGTGTACAAATTTAACTACGCCCATTTTAAACATTAACAGATTTGATGTTTAGATGTTGGCAAAAAATTGACAGGTAGGTACAAAGTCCATATATATTACTTCTCCCTCCTCACCTGCCACCATCTGTAGTTTCCTTATTGACATTTTGAGCAATGATACAGATTTAATGTCTTTTCCTCTTTGTTCAAGGGCACTAATCTCATCACGAGGGTCCCACCCTTATGACTGAACAAAGCCATAGTTTCCTTCCAAAGGTCCCTCCTCCAACCCCCAGTGGATATTTCAGTTTTAAGATATAAATTTTGGTGGATACAACCATTTGAACCATAGTAGTATCCCTTTCTATAGACATCTACATATTAATATGTACTGTTTTCTTTTAATCAGACACAGAGAATTATTTAAGAATATATACATTTGTAGCATTTTTACATTTATGTATATATTTGCCTTTGCGTGCACTGTGTATTTCTTTGTGTGGATTCAAATTATTGCCTAATATGCTTTCATTTCAACTTGGAGTGATTCCCTTTAATATTTCTTATGGAGCAGGTCTGGTAGTTTGCTTATCTGGGAGTGTTTTAATTTCTCCTTTTTTTTAATTTTTTTATTTTAAAAACAGAACAAAGCCAATCAAAACTAAGCAGCAAAATTGGTACAGAACTTCAAAGCAGGATACTAGTAAAACAACAATAGTTACCATAGTATATCTTATTATCTTCACAACAGTTGTCCATTCCATCAGGTATAGCAAAATCAAACCAAAAACATAACAGAACAAAGCCAATCAAAACAGAATATGAAATAAAGCAAAACAATTAATCAGAACAAAGCAAAACAGTGAGAACAATATTGGATTTCAAAGACAAGATAGAACAAAATCCCTCATATTTGCTATATTGCATACTGTCATCTTCCCAAGAGATGCTCAGACTGCTGGCCCCAGCAAAACCAGCCAAACAATACAAGCATTTAGTTGGTTTATGTATCTTAGTTTCTATCAACTCAGCCTGTCCTCTGAACCACTGGGTTGCTTACTGGGAGGAGAGGGGTTCGGGGATATTTGATTCTCAGCCCGCCCACTGGTAGGCTCACGGGAGGTGCTGACTTTTCCTGGAACCCATGCATCTTGTGCAGCTTACTAGAAAGACTGGCTAGTTGGCTTCTTGTTGGATCCTCCCAGTCCCAGTATGGCCAATTCTCAGGAGTTGCTGACTTTTCTCTTCCTGGAACCTGCATGGCTTGCCTCTCCTTCATTTTTGAATGATAATTTTTCTGGAAGTATAATTCTTAGTCAATAGCTTTTTCTTAAGTCTTTGAAAATAGTGTTCCACTACCTTATGGCTTGTATGTTTTGTTTTGTTTTTGGAGAAAACAGCTATTAATATTATTGTAAATCCCTTGTGTATAATGAGCTAATTCTCTTTTGATGCTTTTAAGATTCTCTCTTTGTCTTCAGAATTGATAATTTGATTATGATATGTCTTCGTGTCTTTTTATTTTTCTATCTGGGAGATGATGTTCTTCGTTGTATAGATAAACATTTTTCATAAAATTTGAAAGTTTTTGGACATTTTCTGTACATACACTCTGTCCTTTCTTTTCTTTCCTCTACTGTAGCTCCCATTATGCTTGTATTGGTAGGCTTGTTGGTATTGCACATACCTCCGTATTCTGTACACTTCTCTTCATTCTTTTTCCAACTTTAAAACTTGATCATTGCAAATTATCTGTCTTCAGACTTGTTAATTCTCTCTTGTTTGTTGAATACCTAAAATAAAATTTTTATTTCAACAATTGTAACTTTTAACTCTAAAATTTCTTTAGTAAAAGGCGAAAGATTTATGCGATCTGAAGAGAAACCAGAGTATTAACTCTAAAATTTCTAATTGGTTCTGTTTCCTTATAAATATATGTTACCACCAAAAGCTTTACTTCTACCTAGGTTTAGAATTTTTCTTATGATTATTGTTGGCTTATCTCGACTCAGTTACACTACAGTGCAATGTAATACAATAATAAAACTCTGAATTGACTATAAACACTAAAAAATAAATTTTATCTCTATTGCAATTCTTTAATAGCTAAATAATTTTTCTGATATTTTGTTGCTTTCAATATAGTTTTCTTCAGTTCATTGACTATATTTAACTTAGCTAACTTAATTTTTAAAAACTTCAGTCTAATGTTTGTATTTCCCCTGGAAAAATTTCTATTAATTGCTTTTTGATTGTGTGTGGGCAATACTTTCTTTTTCTTTATATGTCTTATCATACTTTTAATAAATTATGGATTTTAATTAATATTATATATGTGGTGGATTAAAAACTGGTGGTCAATTTAAACACCAGCTGAACTGAATCAGAGTGGTGCTGAGAAATATGGCCCACCTGAGGAAAGTTTCCAGCATAAAAAGAAGACCTAGAGAGGAAGAGTAGTGTTGTGGGTTCTCCTAAGTGAGTGTTGTTGTTTTGAGCTGTTGGTTTTTTTGAAGCTGTTGGTTCTCATGGAGAAGCTTGTGATGCTGGCTTCCCTGATATGAACTGGGCTGTTATCATCGGAGGAGCTCGGAACCTTGTCACTGAGAATGGCTGCAGTTTACTTTGAGGGAGCTTGGTCCTTACTTTAAGCATTGCCTCCTGGCTCTAGAGGAGAAGATATGTGCTGTTTAATCTCCAGGAGAAGCTTGTCATGCTGGTTTCCTGATACCTACTCATCTGTTCTTATCTTCCGAGTAGCTTGGGACCTCATTGCGGAGGATGGCTGTGATACATTTCGGGGGAGCCCTGGTCCTTACTTTGAGCATTGCCTCCTGGCTCCAGTGCAGAACCCTCAACCTACTGGCACAGATCCTTCATCCCACTGGCCTAGACTTTCTAGCTTCTACCGCTGACCTGGGAGGCTTTCCCAGTGCAGATCCTCATAGTAGACTTGCATGAGTCTTTGTCATGGGCTCTAGGTTTTCAGCTGAATTTATGCAGATTATTGCCAGGGGATCCATGCCCTCCATTGCGATTTCTTGATCTTTAGTGTTGTGGAGATTTCCTGCACTTTCTTTGTATTTGACTCCTTAGGTGACCATTATAAATAATACTATAAATTATGTGTCCTGTACTGTTCTCCTTGCAAATCCCTGACTACAACAATATGGTAACGCTGAAAGTCAGATTCTTCTCCAGAAGAATTTTTTGTTTATTCACATTTGCTGTTGTTGTCAATGATCTGGCTGTTTAGTTTTTGAAATAATATGCTAAAACTGATTACATAAAGTCTGTATTCTTGTCTTTTTGCTATATGTGGCTACTGAATTCTGTTTGATTAGTTTAGCAATCAGCCACTATATAGGTAGAGATTATCTTAAATGTTTGGAATCAATAAGTCTACCAACTTTTTCCAAGAATTGTTCATGTATACTGGCATGCCTTCTGCCCGGAGAGGGTTTGGAGGTTTTACGTAAGTAGTTTTCCCTGCCTTAGCCTTTATATTACTTCTTGCCTTCATATGATACTAAGTTCATCCAGATATGCACATGGCCTTTGGCATGTGTATAGCCCTCTGCATTTTTATGGACCCTAGATTCCCAAGAATATGTTAGAATTACCTTTTATCACCAGTTCTGGCTGCTAGGTTATTAAACAATGCTACTTCTTTTATTTATCAAATGCTCCAATGGAAAGTTTTGTACTCTGTGAGGTTTGAATTTGACCAAGTAAAGGCAACCCATGAGGTTGGTTTGACAGTAGTGACCAGACAGTTCAAATGACAGTTATGTGGGAATTGAGCTTTGGAATAGTTTCAGCCTACTTCTGCTATTGTTAGTGACTGCTAGACTGCTGGTTTGCACTGACTGTGGGATTATTGGCTTTCAAAACTACCACAGAACTGCAAGAGGGAAAAGGGAATAGAATAAGATAAAATCCCATGAGATCTCTATTTTGACTGAAATCCAGCTATTTTTTTTGGATCCAAGTTCTCACACTGTTTCAAATCTATGGTTAATTTCCAGAGTTCTGCAAAGGGTAATTTTGACATATTTACTTCTAGCATTTTCATTGCTATTTTGGAGAAGAGGGATTTGTCAATTCCATACTCTATTTCCACTGATGTCATGTTCTGATGCTCAAAAAAAGAAGATATTTTCCATCTGAGCAAAGGAATATATTTTACCAGGATTGTGTAGTTGATTGCTTTCCTCAGAAACAGAGTTTAGAATAAGAATTCCTATGTACATAATTTATTAAAGAAAGGCTCCCAGAAGGAACCATGAAAACAGTGGAGGAAGTGGACCAAAGCATAAGAAGAACTTTTTGCATTCATGTGATTTGAAAACAAATCCTCGCCTAGATTTATCCTGAAAAGTGCCTCTTGAGTATGTCATGCATTATTTGTATCTACTTGAGACAAGGACAGTCCTTCTTATTTGTGTTTCCCTGACCCTCAATTTATGTTTTGATGACCTAAACCCTAGTAATTTACATGACTGTATTTGGAGACAAGTTTCTTAAAGAGGCAATTAATTAAAAATGAGATCATATGGCTGGGTCATAATGTAGTATGACCAGTACTCTTATAGGAAGAGATAGGGCACAGACAGAAAGGCAAGTAATAGGGAGAAGATAACCATGTACAATCCAAGGAGAGAGGGTTCTGGAGAAACCAGCCTTGTCAACACATTGAACTCAGATTTTTAGGATGTGAGACATAAATATCTGTTATTTAAGACCCTTAGTTTATAGTACTTTGTTATGCCAGCCCTACCAAAGAATACAGTGATTTTCACACCCTTGTACTTGTCATTGGTGACAAGTCCCCAGGAACATGTGGCCAACTATAGTTGTAAGGCAGTTCTTCCAAAGAAAGTCCAAGAGTTGTCTTTAAAGGGAAGGTTGCACCAGAACTGAAAGAGAGAATCATAGCACTAGAGAAAATAAATCTGAATGATAGATGTAGAGCATGAATACTGTTCACCACAGAGTTTTGGGTTGCAGACACTATAAATCAATCTTCAATGGTTTAAGTAGAAAATAAGTATAGTATATTAAATTTTATTAGTCTGTACACTATAGCAAGTTGGACAAATAGGTGCTGGATTTATATACAAGTACCAGTGCCCAGATCACCAATCAGAATTGGTTTGGTGGAGATAGGATGGCATTAATGCTAGATGGTGGGTGCCAGCATAGATCTCATGCTACGAATGATAGGTGTTACATTTGAAGGAGATTGAGGCAAGCCTTCTTTTTGTTCTACCAGCTTCCAACTAAGTTTTTGACTTTGTCATGTTTGAGAGTCATGATCTTCATTGTATTTTCTTTAAGGAAGTTTGCGTGAAAATGACAGTCAAGCTTTACAGGGAATGATGCCATTGTTTTACACCACGTTGACAGGTGGGAAAACTTCTAAATACTGTAAGAATGTTCAAAGCTTCTAGGCATACATGCAGAAGACATAGTAAATATCCACTGGAACTGGTCTTAACAGATCAATAGTTTTATTTCCTTAGAATTCAAGGGAAAGCTTCAAGAGACAATACAGATGATTGCTAAGGTATGGTACCAGATGATAAATTTTGACCAGGAAAAAACAAATTGAGAGCATGATCATATGCTATGTTTTCAACTACTACAGTTTCCCACAGGAAACTGCTCTCTTCCACACATATTTTTTGGACATACCATTTAATTTTTCTTGAAAAATTCTTGAAAATTTCAGGTTCTCTGTAGTTCATCTTTCTCTGCCTGAAAGCTTCTACTCTTGCTAGCAGTTCATCATATATAGTGAAAGATAATTTTTAAAAATTTGTTATAGAAAGCATATGTCCTTTCCTCGTGTCTCTCTCTGGTGTTGGGCTATTTCTTGGTACCTTGTTATTTTGAGTATTTCCCAACTCTTTAATATATGGAGAAAATGTGGTGAATATGATATTTTTTCTATTTCATAATTGTTAGATAATATTGACTTTGTGATTCCTTTCAATTAAAAGATAGCAGCCCATTCCCAAATCTACCTCTTTTCAATATCTCCTCTTACATTGTTGCATCTCCTTTCTCATCACCATAATAGCAACTATGTCTGATACTATACAGCCAATATATTGTTAGAATTAAAAGAGAAATGAACCCTTTATTTAATATTCAATTTCAATGTAAGGAGATTCTTTACTTGAGGATCTTGTGGGGTCTTGAGATTTCCCAAACATGTGGAAAAGATTTAGGTAGACCTACATACTCTTGATTCTGTGAATTTAATGGGCTCTTCCATGTTTAGCAACATAGATTAAATGAATGTTATGCATATATAAATCCTATTTCTCAAGGAAAAAGGTAAATTTCTTAAAAACTCATTCATTTTATGGAGGCCCTTCTTAGTTGAAGAACATTTGAAAAAATGTTAGCTATAATCACATTCAAACCTAAAGAAGAATGAAAATAAATGCCAACTACAGTATATTTGATAATACTGTTCTCATTATTAATGAAGAGATTCCCATTATAATCTGTGTTTATAACACATGCTAGTTGTAAAGTTCAATTTGCTATCCTAAGGATGTGTGAAAATGGGCCAAATATTTACATAAAAATGAGCCTAGTGAATAAAAGGAGTCAAACATCAAACATATGAGTGTGTAACTGGTGGTCTGGTGATATGTAGGAGAACTTTTCACAATGTACAGTTGTATCTGGCAAAAATGGTGTGGGCGTTCCAGAGATATATAAATTCATATCCATGGGAGGGCTCAGTGAGAAAGACAGATGTGAAAGGCTCCAGAGAAGGATAAAATAAAACCAGTGACTTCATTTCATTTTTAGTACTTTGGTTTGCTGTTGAAACCTTAACTATACGAGATGTCATAAGTGCATGCACTGAAGACACTCAGAGTTCTATGCAAGCATAACCCCAAAGTGGGCTCTACACAAATAGTTCCTCTATGTGTTAATCAAGAAATGGTGGGCTATACTGTGGTAATAAACAAATTCTGAAATATCTCTTGTTTAACATAGAAAATATTATTTATTGCACACATTAGAGTATAATATAGATAAGCCAGCTCTTCTCATATCTCCTTTTCAAATGTTGGGTCAATGACCCACAATACTTTTATGTCAAACTGATGTCACATCGAAGAAATGACTAACTTTGGTAGCCACTGGAAAAGAAGAAAGGCTGGTGGGTCACAAAACAGGTTTTAAAATGATTCGCCTATCTTCTAAGTTACGTGTCACAGAATAAACTTCAGTGAAATGACCCTGGGGTACTTTCAGTAATAATTGCTTGTCTTTCTGTGTACTCTGAAGGTGGCCTCACAACATTACTTTTGCTTCCATTTTAAAGATTATGTGGGGGGAGGGCAATGCTGCATTGGCATGTGGCGTGTGTGCAAAAGTCCTTGGAAAGGATTTGTTGTCACAATGAAGAACCTTATTGATAATGGAAGGCAGAACAAACTGATGGCTGAGTTTTAAGGAATATGTTAGCACTGAATATTTTTAATAAGGTTATGAACTTTGTGAGCTAAAAAAAAAACAGGCCTTGCACAGAGAATGAAATAAAAATAATAACAACAAGATACATTATCAGAGTTCTCACATTGCCACTGATGTGCTTTAGCCATAGGATTTCCAGCTGTTATTAGCATCAACTTTAAATTCTCAGGTCCAGGATTTTTGTCTCTATAAGAGGGTTTAAGAGGGTTGGACACAGTCCCTTGAGTCACTTACATTTCTGTCGTTCAGTGATGCCATAATCCGTGGCCTAAGCATTTTGGGGAACATTTGGTGTTAGATTGGACAAACTTTTTAGCTGACAGGATGTTTTACTTGTGAAGAAAGTTGTTGGTGTAGAAATAACTGTTTTTCAATTTCATGTGTCTTATTCACCAGGACTAGATTTGTAAGGATTCCATTTACCATCTGTTATTTACTCCAGTTATCATATATGTGTTTTTCCCTTTTATTGAAATACCAATTTGTTTTCTACAGTGACTTCTTAGGATAAAATTTATATTCATATACAAACGTTGTTGACAGTAGTGCTGATTGTATATTTTATTTTCTTAGAATTTTGTAGCCCTTTAGACTTAGAGTTTCTTAACAAAAGATATTTTGCATAGGCACAAAATATTATTTTGTCATGTTGAAGGATTAATTCTTACCCAAAGTTTAACTTACTTAGTGAAGATGATGTTTATTTTAGAATATGAATATATTCTCTTCTGTTGTCTGTTGCTCTCTGAGTAGACATACATGGTAGAATCTGGTTCCCATTTTATTTTCAGTAGTGGGGATTGACCTCAAGGCCTTCTCGCTGAGCTGTGTCTCTGTCCTTTTTTGCATTTTTTTATTTTCCACCAGAGTCAACCTAACTCACTAAGTGGTCCAGTCCAGGCTGGAACTTGAAATTCTGCCTTAATATTAGTTTCACAATTTATTATTCTGTGACACCGTAAGTAATGTTTGTCTTTCTCAACATTAGTATCCTTATCTGTAACAAGGTCAGTAATAGTATCTACCTAGGTTGGTTGTTAAGATCAAATCAGGAAGTGCTTGGTAAGTACTAGTTGAACAAAGGTTAGGCATTATTATAATGGATTAAGGATATCAATTTTTTCAATTATCAATTAATTGCACCATAATGGCCTTGCTAGTCTTATTTGTTGTCAGTCCCCCAAACTGTATTCTAATTGATAAGTTAAATTTTCATTACCATCTCAAATACCCTCTGTTTTTAGGGTGGGAAGGGAAGGTAGGAATCTTTAATTTCTCTGGCTCTATTCAGAGAATATAGTTAGCAAAGTTAACTGCAATGATAGCAGTTACACTGATATCTGAATTTATTTGTGAGTTTTGTGTATGAAACACTGCCTAGCATGGTACATGATAAATAATAACTAAGTGTTGAATAAATCAGTACAATTATATAATAAAATGACAAGCCCATACTTAGAACTTGCTTCTGAAATTACTTTTCTAGGATACACAGTCATTCCGTATTTACTTGAGCATTCATTATGTAAATTTAAAAATTCAGCATTTTTGTAACCACAGCTCATCCATTGAAGAAGCCAATCAATCATCTACCATGTTAACACACTCTAAGAGAATCTTAATTTAAAAAAGAAAAGATAAAATATATGACTTGAGATATGGAAGAGAAACATAAAGCTAAAAATAAATGCTTTCTCCATACCATCAAATAGATTTCAGTCTGATGTATGATAGGACACCTAGGATTTCATTGGAAATAACTTGACACAGTCTCTTAGAAATGGCCCTACCTCCAGATACTTTTGAAAATGAGAAAGGCAATTGAAAGGTAATAAAGTAATTAATGATCAATATATCAAACCCCAATTGTATTTTATCATTGCAGGATAGATATAGGCAGAGTCCAGAAGGAATACATTTTGACCTCACATCAAACCACAGAAGGTAAAAGTGTAGAAAGATTCAGAATTTCTTACAAAGTAACAGGTGAATGAGCTAAGTCATTTCAAACTGAAACTGTCTTTATGGTAGAACTTTCCTTTTTTCCTTGCTCTGCTCCTTTTGCCTTAGACACAAAGGCTTTCAAAGTGTGTGACTTCTGAGACCAGGTGTTTTCTTTTCCCTTTAATATTTTTGCTGAGATTTTCAGATATTTTAAGTTTATGATAGGGTATGTTTTGGACGCATTACCCTGCCCCAGACTCACACAAACTACTTCAGTTCCACTTCCTTCTTACCTCCACACCCATTCTTTGGAATTCTGCCTTCCTACTTTGTGCCTGACAGTCTGTTTCCTCTTAATTCCTCCCATCTCTTCCTTCCTAGTCTCTTTTTCCATTTTTGCTCTTCCTTCTCTTCCTATCCTTTCATCTTTTTATCTTTCTCCACCTCAATGTGTTCTTTCTCATTGTCCCACTTCCCAATTCCTTCATAAGTCTGTCCACCACGATTTGGCTTCAGCTGTGAACATTTTAAAACACGTATTTTCTGTGTGCCAAGAATACCTTTACATGTCTCTGGGCAAGATCAGGGCATGTAGATATATGATTAGAGGACTCATTTGTTTTGAGTCCCTAGACCTGCCACAATGGAGTACCATAAGATGAATGAACTGGAGAAATATATTGCTTCACAGTTCTTGATACTAGAAATAAAGGTGCTAGAAATGAAGGCCATGTACTCTCTGAAGGCAACAGGGAAGTGTCAGTTACATTCTTCATTCATCTGCAAACCTCTGGTAGCCTCTTGTTGTCATGAGATAACCCTGTGTCTTTTCATACTACTTTCGTTCTGTGCCTGCATTGACCTCAATTCTTGTAAGGACACAGTCATACCAGTTTAGCCCCCACATCAATGAGTTCATTTTAACTTGATTGCTTCTGTAAAGGTCCTATTTTCAAATAAAGTAACATTCTGAGTTACTATAGGTTAGTAATTCAACTTCAACATATCCTTTTTGGGAAACATTCATTGATAAACCAACATGTTAATTTTATGATTATTTATTAGATTTGTAGTGTTAAATCCATATGTAAAGTGACTAAAAACTACGAAAGATTTTAACAAGTACAGAAAGTACTTAAAATTGCTATTAGAAAGTATAGGCATTTATTTACAACCAAGGTAAACATTTAATAGATTATATACTTCATTAATTTAATGAAAATGCACTTGGTAATTGAAACTTTAGCCTTCAAGCTATTATTTAATATTTGCCTCAATTTTTCTGCTGAAAAAGACTTCTGTAATGCTGTTTTCAATTAAACAATGGGAAGTTCTGAGAACAGGATTCACTTGGAGTTACCAAAAACTAAATAGAATGTGTTGGTTCAGCCCTGGTCAAGTCAGGGATATATATCCACGTGTGGTCTCCCATTCCTCACTGTGAAAGATCGTGCTATTGTGCCTGTCTTCGTAAAGAGATGCCCATTTCCACACAAGCCTCAGTAACTAAGAAAACCACAAAAATGAATGTGGTAATAATGTTTTGATGTGCTTATTTCAAATAGATCATCAGAATGCTTTAAAGAACAGAGTTCTTGACTCTTATACCATGATGTGGTATACAAGTATGAACTCTGCCTGAGTAGTTTTTCTCTCATCAAATGCAAGAACAGAGTGAACGAAGTTTGACAAATCCAGCTGTGGTTACAGCTGTTGTTGCAGCAATGAGTGATCCACAGCTTCAGTAGAACACTTACTTAGGCTTTGAAATCAAAACCTAGGAAATACTGGAGTCTATGTTTTGGGAATCCAGTGTGGTCTGTATTCCAACAACACTGTTGGTACTTGGGACTGGAGATTAATGGTTGCACTAAGTTCTAAAATCTCAGAAGACAATTAAAAGGCCCCTTTTCATACCTTGTTGTACAAATGCTCAAGACTGAGGCCTTTGCTCAGATAATTCCTGAATGGTTACTCGTAGCTAATTTTTCTCAACCCTCCTATACTTTATGTTGAAGGATATTTGAGTGTGTTTAATTGAGGCAGTGATCTTTAGGCAGGTTGAGGCTGACTTTCATTTTTGGTCTTCCTGACACTAGGGCCATTAATAAAATGGCAGCCTGGGTGCATAAGGTAACAGTGATATATTTTGACAGCATCCATCAGCATACTGAAGTCATCTTTCCATCATCTTCATTATCTCTCACCCCCAGTGAGTGTAAACACAAAAGCAACAATTCATTTTCTCCTCCTTCCACTCTAGTTAGAACCAGCAGTGTGACATTACAGTACTAATTCAGGGAGCTTCTTCTTTTTCTTTTTTTAAGTAACCTTCTTGAGACCTTTATTTTGGAAACAATGGGAAAAGTAGTATGTGGGTGGTCCTTGAGTCTCTCTCGATGACTTGTTTTGTGTTTCTGTGCTGTAGTAGCTGAATGATTTTAGTAAGTAGTAGAGAATTAAATAGAAATATCATCCAATAAGCATGATGTATGCTGTCACTGTTAATTCAAACATAATGAACAATGACTGAAAAATAATGGCTGGATACAGAGTTTTGCCATATGCTCATTCTGGATGGCTGTCACAGGATATTTCCTTAACTGTGAATGCCACAAGCTAGCCAACAGCACTCCAAATAATCAGGTATGTTGTTGCTCTCTCATTCTCATAGGGATTTTAACCTTTTCAGTTAGTTGAATCAAAATAATCAAATCAGATCCTACCGGGTTGTATGAAGTGCATGTGCTGGAAAGAAGGAAGAAGGAGGGGATGGGAGAAAAGGAGATGAGAACAAAAGAGGGATGAAAATAAAACAAAGCCTTTATGTTATTTTTTTCCTGTACCATGAGAATCATCTTTTGAATGAGAGAAAACTTATTTACTTTTCCCTCTGCTATTTGAAGATATATGAACTTCTGCTTTATACAAACCTGGCATACTCATAGCACACAATTACTCTGGACTAAGTGGATGATTACTTTGTTTAACATTCTTATATCTTAAGCTCAAATTACAGTGTGTTCTGATATGTAGAAAAAGCTGAATTGATTGTTTCATTGTATCTTGTAAAATTAATTTAGAATTGACACATTCACTGACTGAATAATATTTCATCTGAGCAAACAGAAAAGACTGCACAATTTGTGCTGGTTTGCTTCACAGGACTGGGTGTCTCATCTGGCAAAAGCCCTTTTAGGGAAGTGAAAGGAAATTAGATGTGTATCAGAGTGGTTTGGAGTGTCAACTTTATTATTCATATTCTTGGAAAAAAAAAAAACCTTGAAGATCTCAGAAACTCCATGTTCTTCCTCACTGATACAGCACGTAAGAATCATATGCGAGTGTGGAAGTGAAAGCTACTCACAGTGTGATCTGTAAGCCAATGGCTTTGCTTTCACCTAAGAGCAGTGAGAAATGTAGAGCCTCAGGCTGCATCTCAGACCTATTGAATCAGAAAGTGCAGTTCACCAAGATGTCCAGGTGACTCATATGAGCAAGCGACTTTGAGCATTATTTGTTATGCACATATTCATTTTGTTAACCAGATTACTTTCAAATCTTATTTCAGATTGGACATTATTGCTACCCTTTCACAGTACCCCATGAAACCTACCAAAATAAGTTTCAGTTTAAAAGGAATAAGCATTAGAGTGATGTAAGAAGTAAACAAGTTATAAATTCCAAACCTTCTCATGATTAAAAGTATTTAACAAAATACTATCTCTTCCTATTTGTTGTTCTATGTTCTATAAATAATGTAAACCATTTGTTGAACATAATCTTTAAAGAGGAAAGGTTAATGGCAAAAAACTCCACTTTTCATTCAAACAAACAAACAAACAAAAAAGTTCTGAATGTAAACCGAAAAAGCGAACCAATTCATATATTTCCAAGGTATAGCCTTAATTGGTACATCTAAGCACATTCACTATATAGCACAGAGATAATTGATTAATGTAATAGCCACAAATATTCATGATGATCTAAAAGGCTTAATTATATTAAGATTTCCATGGTAAAAATGGAAATGTGCTTATGTACTTATAAATATTTTATCCCCAAGTTTTGAAATATATTCTTTCATTATACAATGAATATTCTTATACGTGGAAGATTTAAACTCTAATCCTAAAAGTTCTAGTAATTCATGCCCTTTATTACACTTTCTTTTTGTTGCATTGGAGCAGCAGTGACTTTGTTTTATACTGCATGATTGAAGTGTTATGGAAAAATTTAATTCCAATCAGACATACACCCTGAGATTTTCATTCTTTTTCTGAAGGACACTTTGTTCATTCAGAGGAACAGGAAGCAAATAGGAAGAAATACTATTTGACTAAATCTTTTTAATCATGAGAAGATTTAGAATTTATAACTTGTCTACTTCTTACATCGCTCTAATATTTATTCCTTTTGAACTGAATCTTATTTTGGTAGGTTTCATGGGGCACCGTGAATGGTAGCAACATCCAATCTGAAACAAGATTTGAAAACAATCTGGTTAGTGAATAACAAAGCTTTTCCTTTTTATTCGCTGACTTAGATAAACATTTTTTAAGGACTAAAACCCAATGTGACTCATATTCTGTGTATGCTAAGCTAAAAGTGAATTACAGATTTATTAACCATCAATTTAATTTCATTATTAGAGAAAAGGTGCACACAACCAAAACCTTTTGAGATTGGAAATAACTTGTTCAATACAATCATCAATATTACTAACAGTTTCTGAGTTCTTCTTGAGTGCTGAATGCCTATTTATGAATTCTCTGTACACAAAATAGCCAATTATTTCTCTTTTTTCTTCTGCCCCAGCAAGAAATGATTCCAGCCACAATCAATGGAACAATGATTTAGGCAAAATAATTATCTAACAAAACGCAAGTCCAAAGATGGGCAGTTAGGTTGGTACAGTGTTTCAGTGATGTTGTCAAGAACATTGGCTCTTTCTCTGTACTTAGCTATACTTAGTATGGTGATTTTTTTTCATTGGTCATACGTGGTTATCACTTCTCTGAGCATCCATATTGTCACAATTAGACACCTAGCAGAAAACATATGACTAAATGGCAAAAAAGGACTTACCTTACTACCTCTGCTTTTGCCAGGTGGGAAAATCTTTTTCAGAAGCCACTCTATGAACATTTCATGTTTATACTGGACGTCACTGGTCAAAAGAAGTAAATGGTCTTTGCTACTTTTTGCTGCATGAAAGACAGAGAAAGTGAGTGTTTGCCTTTTTTAAAATATTCATTGACAGAAGACAGGCAAGAGATAAAGGTTTTGGAATTGGCTTATATGTGTATCACTGACAATATCAGATACCTATGGAGCAATTAAGTTGCCCTTCGGAGGTTTACCATGTGTGTACCGTCTGCTTTGCAGTGTATTTTGAGTCATTGTGTCAAACTCCAATTTATGTGAATGATTTAAAAATCTGACTTAAACAGATTTTGATGCAAAAGTCTGAGGTGTTCCCTGAGAATCTGCATTTCGAATACGCTGGCAGGTAATGCCGATCCTCTTCAACCATGAGATGACATCCACATGTGAAGTTTTGTGTTTCTGATGTATGATATCTTAAAAGTTTTAGTTTTTGTGTAATTATGCTCATTTATAATTTCATCCTTTAATTTCTTTCTACTTTCATTCCCAGGCAGGGCTGTTTTCTTATTCTATAGCATTTTTATCTCTTTACATTTTATTTAGCATTTTTATCACTTTTCTCCAATCACTTTTAAGGAAATGTTACATATGAAATATTTAGCAATAATATTAGGTGGGAGACCCTTTAACGCTCCTTTTTTCTACCTTTTTTATAGGAATTTAATGATGGTGATTATATTACATATTGTTATCTTCAAAATAGTTGCTCAGGTTACCAGATATAGGAATAAAACTAAACAGTAAAATGGAGCAAAACATTGGATTTCAAAAACAAGAAGAAGGAAATTCCACCCAGTTGCTATAATGTATATTGTTATCCTCCAAATAGATATGCAGACCACCGGTCCTAGGCCTGCAAAGTCAACCAAACAATACAAGCATCAATTTTTTTTTTTTTTACTTCAGTTGCTATCATCTCAGCCTGACTTCCATTGCTTATGGTGGTGGTGGTGGAGTGCTGCCCTTCTTGTCTCCCATTCCACACACTAGCCAGCTCACACAAAGGCATGGTTTGACTTCTTGGTTCTTTTCCCATTCCAATGGTGACTGCCCTGGTTTGGCTACTTGATCTCCTTTTTCTACCTCCATTAAATTTATGATTGCTTATTTGCCCCTTTATATACTTCTTCAAATTCCATTTAAATTTTGCTCCATTTATGAGGAGAATATACAAATATCTGAAGTGTGGTGGCAATGATAGTCTCATATCAAGAAGCAAAAATCTCCATTCTGTGTTGTACAAATAAGTGGTAGTAGAAAATGATTTTTGGGGGCCATCAGGACTCTCCTGGAGGTAACCAGCATGGGTGGGAAGAGGCAGCCAGACCAGATCCCACATGCATGCAGGCTGCCATCAGGGCTCTCCCGCTGGTCAACAGCTTGGGGTGGGGAGAAGCAGCCAACTCAGCCCCCGCATGCACACCATCCACCATTGAGACTTGGCTGCAGGGAGCCAGCGCGGACCGGGAGAACCAGTCAAACATGCCTTGGAAAAGCCCAGAGTGTCCCAATAAGCTTGCTCTACACCCTACCACCTCCTGGAAAACCTGGTTTAGGAGAAACCCAGGTGCATGATCCATCCCCCTACACTGTGGACAGGTAACCAATGTAGGAAGTGCCTGAGACCCCACAACCCACTTGTCCAGAAGAATCCAGGAAAATGTCAAGATGAAGGAGCAAAAGGAAATCTCTAGCCTCCAGCCCAAACAGAACAAGTCCAGGAGACTTGGAAATGGAAGAAAGTAGAAATCGCACACCTGAAGTTTCTGGGATAATGGCAACTGAAGTAAAGAAACTACTTCATGATGCTGTAAAAGAAATCACATCAGAAATAATATCTGAAGTAAAATAAGAAATGACAAACACAATAAAAGGGTTGCTGAGTGTATCTAAAGAAGACATAGATTTTTTTTAAAAAGAGGAGCATAGGAGAATGAGGGAAACCTTGAATGAACAATATAGAGGAGAATTGGAATGCATGAAACAGACTCAAAGAGATATCAAGGAAATTAAAAACTCCATTGAAAGCCAACAAAATTGCTTGAAAGAAACGGGATAGACTTTCAGACCTTGAAGAAGGATGGCAGCTGGTGATCACGAAAGAAAGATCTCTTAAAATTAACAAGGAACCAGGAAAGAACAATTCAATGGCTACAAGATGACACAAAGAAAAATGGTTTAATAGATGTCAACAAAAAAGCAGGAATCAACACAAATGGAATAAAGGGAGAATTTACAGAAGTCATAGCAGAGAACTTCCCAAGCATGAGAAAAGGACCTGACGTACAGATAAGTGAGGCATATAGAAATCCAACTAGCCGTAACCAAAATAAATCTATACCCAGACATATAACAATCAAGATTCCAGAAATTCAGCACAAGAACAGAAGATTAAAGGCTGTTAGAGCAAAGAAACAGGTCACCTATAAAGGAAAACTCATCAGAATCATGACAGACTTCTCAACACAGACCATCAAGTCAAGAAGAATTTGGAGTGAAGTATTTCAAATCTTGAAAGAAAACAACTTCCAACCCAGATTATTGTACCCTGCAAAACTATCTTTCAAAATTAATGGAGAAACAAGATACTTCCATGACAAAGAACAACTGAAGGAATTCATGATCACCAAACCAACCCTATGAAGAGTACTAAAAGATATTCTAGAGAGATAAAAATGACCATGGGAACAGAAACAGCAGCAGAGTGGGATCACCAAGTGGAGCAGACAGTTAAATGGAGGGGAAAAATAGTGAGCCAGTGGCAGGAAAAAAAGCATGGCAGAGATGAGCCAATGCATGTTGGCCATAACCAGTAATGTGGATGGCCTCAATTCACCAATAAAAAGAAACACAGGAAGAGCAGATCAAGAAACAAGGTCCATCAATATGCAGTATATAAGAAACAAATTAACTCAAAAGGAAATTCATAACCTGAATGTCAAAGGAGAGGAAATAATGCTCCATGTGATAGGGAACCAGAAAAAAGCAGTGATAGCTTGCCCATCAACCACAGAATGGATAAGAAAAACACAGCATTTTTATACAATAGAAAGCTGCTCAGCTATAAAGAAGGATAATCACAAGGCTCTTGTAGGTAAATGGATGCAGCTTGTGATCATGCTCTTGGATGAAATGATTTGGACTCACATAGGTGAACATCATGTTTTCACCCTTGTATAAAAAACTGAATGAGTTAGTGGGATCCAAATGTACAATAGATATTGTGAAAGTGAAAGGGGAGGAAATGTCTAAAAAGGGAAGGTGGTAGCATTGCTAATTCCCTATTATTTGTTTTAAAGTCCTGTATCATTTTATTGTTTTGTTTTGATTGGTCTTATCCTGTTTTGTTTGGTTTGATTTTATTATATCTGATCTATTTTGAACATAACAAGATATATTGTGGTAGCCATTGTTGATTTCCTATTATCTTGCTTTGAAGTCCTGTATTGCTTTCACTGATTTGTTTTTATTGGTTTTATTCTGTTCTGTTTTATTTGAGTTTATTAGGCCTGATGGTATGTGCAGTTATTTTGAAGATAGCAAGAGGTGTTGTTGTAGCCATTGTTGATTTCCTGTTATCTTGTTCTGAAGTCTTGTATCACTTTCACTGTTTTGTTTTGATTGGCTTTATTCTGTTTTATTTTGTTTGGTTTATTCTCTTAAAAATAAAAAAAAATTAAAAAGGAATAATTTTTTGCCTGCCTCTAATGTTGGTAGGAAGGCTGAGAATGTATTTTCAAAATTGTCACAGTATTCCTTATCCAAATCAATCCTTTTTTCCCACAGTAAACTTATTTCTTAACTATAGCAATCATAAGAAATAAAACACTACTTTTCAGGTAATATTGTTTTTCTGTAATTACAAGCCTGGTATAGAGTTATTTACAGTTCTGTTAGTTGCCAAACTTCCAGTTTCACTGAGGATTAAACAGATTTTTATGCATCTCATTTTGTACTCATGACTATCAGAAAATACATTTTGACCTCTAGTCAACCTGCTTACACACACATATTTAACTACCATATTATCATTGATCAAAGACAATTTATACAGTAAAAGTAGTACTTGTCCAGTAGAACTTTTTGTAATGATGTAAATGTTCTCTATCTGCACTATGACATGTGTCTACTGATTAGTCTAATTGGGGAACTGATTTTCAAATTTTATTTTATCTCAATTAATCTACTTTTAAATTTAACTAGCTAGTTGTGACTAGTGACTATCCCATGAAACAGACTTCTCTAAAAGCACTGCTAGATGGTTGATTTTGTTTTGAGCATTGTTACTGGTTGATTCTAGAAGTTACCACCTCCTTCTTGTATTTACATAGTGTCTAAGAGCCCACTTGTATTTTGAGAAATGGAGCTGTGCAAATATGTTGGACTAAATGAACTACTTTTGAAAGCACATGGAGTAAGAAAATGTATAATGAGGATTTCAGAAATAGGATACAGCTATTGATGAAAGTTCTTGTGATAGGAAAAAATAAAGGAATAGGAGACTGTAATAAAATTTTAATAACAATTCTCCTCCTTGGATGGAAGATCTCATTGAACATTACAGTTTTATGTCTATCTGTGTGAAATTATTCTCATCTTCCTAATATAGCCACCACCTAATTATTCATGTCCATGTCATGGATTATCAACATGGCTTTTCATTACTGTCATTAGTTCCCTCATTTATTATGCATACTACACCAACTTTCAAGACAAATTGTAGCTCATTCATTCATAGCATCACTTTGCTTAATCAAGTATTTGTCAGGATATTTATAAAGTGCCTTAAATATGACTTCTAACATTCTAAAACATGCTCAGCTATAAAAAATTAAAGTATTTATATGTTAATATCACAACCATCTTCACCTTATTTTTCTTATCTTTAGTTTGATGAAATGTTTTCACTTACTGATCTTTTTATAGTCATGTGTATAAAACAAAAAACTACCTTAAACTTCAATAATAATATGGGTCAAAAATCTGCAGTTAAAATAAATGAATATATTAAAATAAATACTACTTAAACATTGTTTGAGGGACTAGAAAAGTATATAACTCTCTGGAATTGATTTTAGAAATATATACTAAACTAATTTAAAATATGCATAATTCTTCTAGTTCTAAGTATTTTCTCTAAGAAAATAATTTAAAAACTATATAAAAATATAGGCAAAAACACATGCATTATATTTTTGTTAATGATTATATTTTAAATTTGAAATTACATGCCTTTGCAGCAATAATATATTGGATAGGCAATTTATGCATATAAAGTGAATTTTATGTAACATTAAAATGATTATATAGATGCGTATTTATGGACACTGTGATATGCTGATATAATATTAACAAAAATCAGGCTGTAAAATATATGTTTCAAAAGAATGTGTATATTTTTATCTGTATTTAAATATATGGCAACATTATAATGGTGTTTATTTCTGTATAGTTGAAATAATAGTAGAATTAAGAGTGATTTCAAATTTCTTTTTTATTTTTTCTATTAAATGTTAATGATTTTTCTGTACAAGCCTTATCTTCAGCTTCTTATAATTTTGTATAGCCATAGCAATGGTAAAATACAGAAATAGTTTAATAAATTTTTAAGATATCCAAAATCTCAGCCCCCTGCTCTGTGATCCTTGTCTCTACCACCTGCCCCACACAGACCCTCTTCCTCCACCTCATGCACCCTCTCCAATTGAGTCGGTAAAATAATTCCATGCCACAGGGACTCTATAGATCCTTTGTTTTTAGCTAATATCTGCAGACAACTCAGTGCCCATGACTCTGGTTGAGAAACAGTTTGAAGGTCACCCTTATATATATATAACTTTCATAGCACAGAAATAAACCTATTATTATTTTGAAACAAAAACACTTAACTCATTTGTTGCAGTGGGAAGATATATTGGAAGCTAAAGTAATTATTTTCCTATTCTACAAACGTATCTAGCACATTTTGGCTCCTGAACAATTGAGAAAGAAGTTTAAAATGAAATCCTAGCATCAATTAATTCTCTTATCACTAAAAGATGGGGCTGCAGAAACACATAAATGATGGGGGACTAACGAGTAGTTACCATCTCCAGAGTTAGCCTTTATAAGGGAGAGATGTAATGATATTTTTTTACCTAGAGTGAAATTCCAAAATGCTGTTAACACCATTATGAAATATAGTAACAGTGGCACCTCACTTCTCTATATTACACACCCCTTCAATTTTAATCTCTAGAAAAAAAGCAACCAAGTAGAAAGTCACATTTCAAATTCAGGATGTCACTCTGAGAAGACTCGTCAGCTGTATCTTCAGTGGCCTTTCTTTTTGAACAATTCTAACAAGTCTGGCAACCTGCTTTTGTTACTAGTGGCAGGCAGAAGCAGGTATTGTTTACGCATAGCCACATGCACGACTTTCCAGTCTTACAGCTGACATTCATTCTGAGACACAGGTCATATATTCTATCAGTGATTTGTTTTTAATATTACAATCTCATACTTGGAAATTTCTAAATGAAACTTGGGAGAGGAGAGTACACTGTTCACTTTCAAATTGTTTTTAAAAGTTATTTTATATTGTATGTATTTATGGGATATGGTGATAATTCAATACTTATTTCCAGCATGTAATGATAAAAAGTAAGTTATTTAGTGTTTGCATCTTCTTGAACACTCCATCAATATTGCTGTATTGGAAAACTTCAGTTGTCTCTTCTAGATCTTTATAAAATACATAGTAAAGCTTTGTAAATGTGTCACGATACTGTGCTATAGAGCAACAATACTTGTTTCTCTTATTGAACTGCATTTTGGTTCCTGTATTAGTCAGCTTTCCGTTGCTGAGACAACTGAAAGAAGTTTGTGGTTTTGGAGGTACCAACTGATGCTCAGCTGGCTCCAAGGCAGAAGCATCATTACAGATGGCCATAGGAGAGGAAACCTGCTGACTCCTGACACATGGCAAGGAGAATGGGGCAAGAGCCAGAATGAAAGGAGCTAGGTTTCAGATATGGTTCCCAGTATCACACCTCTGTGACCCACTTACTTCAACCAGGCCCTACCTCCTCCTAGCTCATTCCACTATGAACTCAGCAGTGGATAAACCCTTAGAGATTGCTTTCCTCACAATCCAATTGCCTCTCCAGGAGTCTTTTGATCCAGTCAATTTGACAATCAAGATAACTTGCACAGTGAACCTTCCACTATGTCTATTATGGTTTCTATCTAGAGCTCTCCCCAAAGACCTCTGTGCTCATAGGCAAGGCTTTTGAGAGTTGATGAGATTACGCAGCTGTGACAGCTGACTTGCTGTTAGGAAGTGGGGTCTAGTTGGAAGAGGCACATGACTGGGGGCCTGACTCAAAGAGTTTACCTTGCTTTCTGGCTCTGCTCTTTTCTCTGCTTCCCAACTGCCATAATATGAGCAAGTTCCCCCTGCACAGGCCCTTCTTCTATGCCACAGACCATGCAAGGACTGAAACCTCTAAGATGTGAGCTAAAATAAATCCTCTTCTTTAAATTGCAGGTGTTGGTTATTTTGTTCCAGCAACAAGAAAAGTGACTGAAATAATGTTGCCTTTACCCTCCCTTCGTACCTCTAATAACAAGGATTCTGCCCTCCAATCTTATGAAATAATTTTTTTTAGCTTCTACATATGAGTCAGTATATTGCCTCTCTGTGCCTGGGTTTTTTAACCTAATATAATGATCGCCATTTCCATCATTGTTGCAAATAGCAGGGTTTCATTATTTTTTATATATGGCTGAATAATATTCAATTGTGTTTTTATATCACATTTTATTCATTCATACATCAATGGACATGTTGGCTATTTCCATACATAGGCTATTATTCAATGGTAAGTTATTCTTTTTTTTTTTTTCCATTGAGGAACTAGGGATTGAACCAGGGCCTTTGCACTAAGTTAAATCCCCAACCCTTTTTTATTTTTATTTTTCTGAGTTGCTAAATTGTCTAGGCTGGGCTTGAACTTGTAGTCCTCCTGCCATACTTGTATGTCTATGGCTTTTTTCATTTAACATAATGATCTTCAGTTTCATCTATGTTGCTGTAAATAACAGGATTTTATTATATTTTATTTTATTTTATTTTATTTTTATTTTAGAGAAAATGGACACAGAAAAGAGAAACAAAAAGCAAAAGAGATAAACAAACAACAAATCCGATACAATAACATTATAGGTTTACAAAATGAGATGATCGAAATTTGACAGTAGTTGTAATATTGCATATCATTATCTTCAAAGGGATTGTTCAGATTAACAGATATAGACATGTAAAATTGATCTAATCATATGAATATTAACTGTTCTTTTTCAATAGCTAATGCATTTAGTAATATAGTCATTTTAAGTGTCCTATGTATACCTATTTGTAAATTTATGTCTTTTTCCTTTTCCTTTCCTTCCTTCCTCCTTTCCCCTTAGAATACCTTTTGTTGTCATTAGAATAACTGCCCATATTATCAGGCCTAACATAATCAAACAAAATAGCTCAGAATAAAACCAATAAAAAACAAAACAATGGTCACAGAAAAGAGAAACAAAAAGCCAAAAGGACCAACAAACAACATCAATACATCCAATACTGTAACATTATAGGTCTGCAAACTGAGATGATTGGAATTTGACAGTGGTTGTAACACTGTATATTGTTACCTTCAAAGGGGTTGCTCAGATTGACAGATATAGACATGTAAAATTGATCTAATCATATGAGCATCAACTGTTCTGTCTCACCAGTTAATGCATTTAGTAGTATAGTCATTTTAACCATCTTATGTACACCCTCATATAAATCCATGTCTTTTTCCTTTTCCCTTCCTTCCTTCCTCCTTTCCCCTTGTAATACCTCTTGTCTTCAAAATAACTGCTCTTACCACCGGGCCTAATATAATAAAAAAAAATAGTACAGAATAAAACCAATAACAAATAAAACAATGGAAGCAATACATAGTATTACAATGTTGATTTCTATAATGCCTCATATTATCCTCTAAGCCATTGCCTATATCATCTCTTGTAATACAATCAAACATACCAAAATAGGTTAAAATCACTCAAAACAGAACAATGAAAGCAATACCGGGTTTTAAAACAAGGTGATCAAACATCAACAAAGGCTACCCTAATATATTTTGTTATCATTAAAATAGCTGTCTATGTCATCATATATAATAAAATTAGGCAGGTCGAGGTAGAATAAGATCAAACTAAACAGCTCATTGAAAACAATACTGAACTCAAATCCTGATGATGGACTATTCAACTGTCTGCCCGCTTGGTGATATCCCTCTGCCGCTGTCCCTGGAGCTGTGAACCTTTTTATCTTTCTCTAAAATGTCCTTCAGTATTCTCTGTAGGGCTGACTTGGTTGTCATAAATTCCCTCAGTTGTTCTTTGTTGTGGAAGTATCTTGTTTCTCCATTGATTTTGGAAGATAGTTTTGCAGGGTACATCAATCTGGGTTGGAAGTTGTTTTCCTTCAGGGTTTGAAATACTTCACTCCAAGCTCATCTTGATCTGATGGTTTGTGTTGAGAAGGTTGATGGGTACTCCTTTGTAGGTGACCTGTTCTTTTTCTCTAACAGCTTTTAATATTTTGTTTTTGTGTTGAATTTTTGGGATCTTGATTATTATATGTCTAGGTGTAGGTGTATTTTGGTTATGTTTAGCTGGAGTTCTATATGCTTCACTTATCTGAAAGTCACTTCCTGCTCCCATACTTGGAAAGTTTTCTGAAATTATTTCTGTAAATAGGCTTTTAATTTGATTTGTATTGACCCCTGCTTTTTCACTCATACCTTTTATTCTCAAGTTATGCTTCTTTGGGTGGTCTTGCAGCCATTGTATTGTTACTTCCAGGCTTCCTATTATTTTTAAGAGATCTTTCCTTTCTCAATCACAAGCTTTAAACTTGTCTTCAAGGTTTGAAAGTCTATCTTTAGTTTCCTGTAGGTGGTTCTGCCAACCTTCATTGGAGTTTTTGATTTCCTGGTAGTCTCTTTGAATCTGTTTCATGCATTCCAAATCTTTTTTGTATTGTTCATTCCAGGTTTCCCTCGTTTTCCTAGGCTCCATTTTTTCATCTATATCTCCTTTAGAGATGCCCAGCAACTCTTTTATTATGTTTTTTTCATTTCTTCTTTTAGTTGAGTTAGTATTTCTGCTCTAATTTCTTTTATAGCTTCATGAAATTGTTTCTTTACTTCAGTTGTCATCACCTCAGAGACTTTAGTTGTGGAACTCCCAACCTCCTCTGTGCTTGCTTCTCCTGGATTTGCTCTGCCTGGATTGGAGGCCAGAGACCACCCCCTGCCTCCCTGTCTTAGCATTTTCCTGGGTTGTTCTGGACAAGTGTGTACTGGGGATCTTGTAATTTCTCTGGAGTGAGCCAGTGCTGATTGTGGATATCTGATGGTTACCACTGGGTGCGCTGTTACAGTGCTGTCCGCTGCTTTTCCCCAGCCCATCTGGCTTCCCCAATATCTGGTGCAGTGCATGGGGGCGGGGCCACTGTCTGGGAACCTGGGCCGGTTGTCTGTGAAACTTCCACTATCCCCTGGTCTCCAGACTGAGCCGGTTACCTGCTGGGGCCCTCCGTGGCTCGGTCGGAGCAATTTCTGTGGGACCCTGCCTGATTAGGAGAGGTTCTGGTCACAAGATGGCTGCCAGTCCCTTGCTCTCCCTCGTCGGGGACGGGGACTGCTGCACTCACCAGCCAGTTTCAGTTCTCCAGATATGCTCCCCCTGTCCACTGCCTCTCTCTTCCAGTGGTGTCCCTCTGGATTGAGGCCTCCATGGTCGCCACCACCACTGCCGCCTTCACTGCCACTGCTGCCCAGATTCGGGCAGCTTCCTTCACAAAGTGGGTCCAGCTCCAGGCAGAGGCACTGCCAGCCACTGCCTTTGTTTGATTGCTTCTTTTTACTCTTTCTGTGTTCTTCAATTCTCATTTTAGTTTCTTCCTGGGTCCAGAGGACCCACCTCCCTCTTTTTTGTCTTCCCCATGTTGCTATATTCCAGCATTTGGATGGTATCTTTCAGGGAGGCCGCTCACCCCACTGTTTACCATTCTGTCATCATGTCCCGCCTCCCTAGGATTTTATTTTTTAAGACTGAATAGCATTCCATCGTGTATATGTAGCGTATTTTCTTTTCCCATTCATCAGTTGACAGACACTTAGCTCATTTCCATTTCTTAGCTATAGTGAATATTTCTGCAATGGACTTGGAGTGCTTATATCTCTTCAACATACTGAGTTTGTCTCCTTTGGATTTATATCCAGTGGTGAAATTCATGGATAATGTTGTAGTTCTACTTTTAATATATAGAGGAACCTCCATGCCATTTTCTGTCGTGACTATATTAGCTTACATTCCCACTGACTATATGCAAGGGTTCCCCTTTTTCTATATACTCACCAACACCAGCAATTGTTATCCTTAATATTTTAATAAGAATTCATAAGTGATTTTAAAAAAAAGTTTTATTAATACATTTTGCAGAATATAATGCTTACATTCCTTGTGGGGAATTTGTACAGGAACATGACACATCTTAATCCCTTGTTTTAATCCCCTTTCTATTTCCTTCCTCTCCATTCCTTCTCTTGTTTCCCTTCCCATTTGACAAAGATCTCCCTATTTCCTATTATCTATCATTTTATTTATTCTATTTATAATTTGGGTTTCTTGTGTAAGAAAAAGCACATGATATTGAAGTGTTGTTGATTTATTTCATTTAATATTATGGTCTCAAGGGTATCAATTTTTCCAAAAATGACTCAAGTGTATTTTCTTTTGGAAGAATAGTACTCTATTGTATGCAAATACCACATTTTCCTTATATTTAGTCTTTTTGATAGCCATACTTACTGAGATGAGGTGATACCTTCTTGTGGCATTAAATTGCATTTCCCTGATGATTCATGATATCAAGCACTTTTTCTGTTTATTTGTGTGTCTTCTTTCAAGAAGTAGCTACTTAGACTTATTATACATTTAAATAAGGATTATTTGTTTTATATTGAGGAGTAGAGGTTTTTCTATATCTTTGACCCTCATTCAGGTAACATAGCTTACTTGTGTTCCCTCCCATTCTGTAGGTTGCTTTGCATGCTGTTGAGTATTTCCTTTGTTGTGCAGAACCTTTTTAATTTGATGTATACCTATTTAATTATTTTTGGTTTTGTTTCCTACGTTTTTAGGATCTGGTCCATAACATCTTTGCTCATTTCAATGTCCCAGAATGCTTCCCCTATGTTTTTTCTATCAGTTTTACAGTTTCTGGTGCTATATGTAAGTCTTTAATATTTTGAGTTGATCTATCTAACTGATGAGAGATGGGGATCTACTTTATTTTGCAGGGGTCTACTTTAATTCTGCATTTAATTCTGATATCCAATTTTCCCAGAAAAAGGTGATGAGTTATTTATGTAACATTTGTGTGAGTGTACCAAAACTATCTCAACCAAGCCAAATATTTAGTTCACATATTGGACATCTGGTTGGATGATAGATTTGGATGTGATGGTTGCTGAATAATACCTTCAGAGACAGAGAACACCACATCTTGCTGCTCCATCATAATATTCCTTTCTTTCATCCTTGCAAGATGGCTTCAAATAGGCTTTTGGGGTTGCTTGTTTTCTCATTATTTCTACCAGAAAAAAGGGTGATAAAAATCCCTCTTCCTCAGTATCACATGAAAGCTGCCCTTCAATGTGACTGGCCCACTTTGGTCATATTTCTATGACTAGACTGTTTTCGGCAGAAAACCTACACTAACTGACTGAGAAGAGTCAAGATGTACCCAGTACCTGGGAATGGGTTTCCTTTCTCTGGGTCACACAGCAACGTGTAGGATACCAAACAAAAATGACTTTCAAATTGTGATGGAAAAAAAATTGTGGGACTGATGCTGGGTAGTAAAAAGCAGTGTGTTTCACCTGTTTTTATATTCACTCATCTGGAGATTTTTCCCTGGAAAACCTGATGTTTCTTGATAGTACATATACAATCAAAAGCAAAACTATTATTTAAAAGCAAGTGGATTGTATGGTTTAAGATTTGTAACACCCATTTATTTACAACTACTATGGTTTGAAATGTATTTGTTTGACTTACGTTTGAACTAAGGATCACGATGACAATGGAATCTCACACGTATCAACATATGCAGTCAAAGTTGACCCTAGGACATGCATGTTGGTTCACGAAGCATACTTATGAGCTACAGGAAACCTAGACAGAAGGAAAGGAAATAATTACAGCAAAGAGGGGAGAGCAATTTGCAAGTTATTGGGTAGATCACCGTTACAAACTTTGAAGCAAGGAAACTTGGAAAAACAAAATGAGATGTAGTGCCTCCAAATTATCCCACTTGAATGAGGGAGCTGGAGAATTACACAACACTCCTACCATTTACTCATTGAAGACTTACTTCCAGAAATGTTAATTCTCTAGCATTCAGATTTGCTGCCTGCTGACATCCTGGGGAAAATAATCTTGTTGTATTGGGTGATATACTATGTCCCCCCAAGTCCTCATATACTTTTGATGAGGCTGAGTCTAGCACTTGTTATTGGTTTGTTGTCTAGTGCCAGGATTGATGATGTGAGTGCTGCACCCACCCAGGGTGCTGACATACAGTGTAAGTGAGGCAGGTCTTCCCCTCTCTCTCTTCCTCCCTCTCTCTTGCCAGCACGCTTGCTGTTTTCAGCGGCTGACATGAATGGCAGCCCCGCCACACCATGCTGCCTTGGAGCCAAGTAAGTATGGACTGTAACTCCCAAGAAACTGTAAGAATAAACCTTTCCTTCCCCAATTTGGGGCTTCATGGAATTTGTCTTGGCAATGAGTGAAAAGTAACTAAGACACATGTCAAAGAGATGCCGATTCTGACAGAAGTCGTAGTGCAAAATGCCATCCTGGACTCTGAGGGGGATGGTGGATTCTGAAATGTCTGTTACATATACACATACATGTAACATTCATGTATGTGTCAGATTGCATATTTGTATGTATATATATGATTGGTGCCATTATGATCTTCATTACACACATGAGAAAACTGAGGCATGGAGAAATTCATTTGCTTAAATTCACACAGACAGTAATTTGCTAACAATTGGGGATTCAACCTTAGGTTTCTAATGCCTAGAACTTGCCTCTTAATGACTATGCTTTTAGAACCAGGGCTATCTATATGTATTTTTTTATAACGGTATTTTATAGCATTTGGCTATTATAAAAGGTCTTGCTACCACTATTTTCACTTTCATGTAGTCACACTGGGCCTTGGGGCAAATGTCACACTGCCCTCTGTGATAGGGGACCCTGTACAGAATCCAAGACATTTATGGCCCCATGTTTACACTGAATTAGAATTCTTATTAATTGATAACCTTTTTAAAGGACAACATCTCTTTGAGCTAATGTAAGCAGGAAATTAATTTCAAATAGGCACAGTACTGTGTCACTGAAACCTCAGAGTCTTAACAAAGGTTAGGAAATGTGAACAGTGACTCTCAGCATGATGTTTCTTGCACAGCAAAGATGCAAAATTTTAGAGAGTCAGTCAAGCACATACTGTTTATTTCTGCTTTATATATTCTCATAAAAGCCAAGTGACTAGGAGCATCTGCTTTATTTTACTGTTGTACATTTTTATTTGACAGTTCGATATTGCCTTTGGTATTATTGTCTAATACACTTTATTATCTTAAAGTATATTATTTCCTGAACTTGACAGCACATTTGGCATTGTACAATATGTAAGAAAGCAGAGGCCCCTTCTGAGTGCTAGTGATTTCTATCTCTCAACTCCATTTGGGTGAGCTGAGGGTAAGTGTTGCTAAGCAGGAAGGAGTGTGGAAGAGATAGAGGAATAGATGGCGAGGGGGCAACTATGCTTTGTCTTCACCCCACCACTATCAGTGCTCTCTTTGAATACTGCAGATGCAGTGTTGGCAGTTTCATGAAGAAGGCCTCTTCCTCTTCTTTCCGTCTCCCCTCTTACCCCTCCCCTTCTTCTTCCTCCTCCTCCTCCTCCTCTCCTTCTTCTTCTTCTTCTTCTTCTTCTTCTTCTTCTTCTTCTTCTTCTTCTTCTTCTTCTTCTTCTTCTTCTTCTTCTGTGCACAGGGAGTAATGTAGGGAGTGGATTCTAACTTCAGAGTACTTGATGCAATTATGACTTTTCACTATTTTCCTTTAGCAGAGTCACCTTGCATGTGATAGAGCTGATTTTGCATATATATTCCAAGTCCACATCTAGTCATGCAATATTCGTATCTTACAACACTCTGTGTATACCAATATCCAGGGCAAGATGTAGAGTATTATCCTTGGAGTGTTTGCTAATGTCTTCCTCTTAGCAGAATCATTTCCATCAATATTTTGGCTTCTATAATCACTAATTATTTTTGCCTTTTCCTAAAATTTGTTTTCAGTACAGTGGGTCAAACCCAGGGCCTCATACATTCCAGAACAATGCTTTACTACAGAACTACACTCTCCACCCTAATTTTGCCTTTTCTTGAAATTCATGTAAGAAATTTGCATATACTCTTGGGGGTCTGATTTCTTTTTTTAAGAATGTCTGTTCTGCTGGAGCATAGCTCAGTGGTAGAATACTTGCATGCCATACATAAAACCTTGGGTTCAATTTCCAATATCATAAAGCTAAACAAAACAAAAAATAAAAATGAGTAAACCAAAGTTCAGTGATTCAATTCCCAGTACCAGGAAAAAAGAGTTTGTGAGAGTTATGTATATGAATATTTCTGCATGCAACTATGATTAATTCAGTTTCCTTTCCTTTCCCTTCCCTTCTCTTCCCTTCCCTTTCCTTCCCTTCCCTTCTCTTCCCTTCCCTTCCCTTCTCTTCCCTTCCCTTTCCTTCCCTTTCCTTCCCTTCCCTTTCCTTCCCTTCCCTTCCCTTCCCTTCCCTTCCCTTCTCTTCCCTTCCCTTCCCTTCCCTTCCCTTCCCTTCCCTTCCCTTCCCTTTCCTTCCCTTCCCTTCCCTTCCCTTCCCCTCCCTTCTTTTCCCTTCTCTTCCCTTCCATTCCCTTCTCTTTCCTTCTCTTCATCTTTCCCTTTCTTTCTTTTCTTCCTTTCTTCCCTTTCTCTTTTTCTATAGATTAGTACTACACAATATGTTATACGGTAGTAATATCACATAATCACATGTGGATCTTCAATGTTTACAATATGACCAGTGTGACAAAGGAACAAATTAAGATATACTGTAAGTGTAAAATCAATTAAGTTATAATGTAAGTATACAATATGCAATAGATTTAAAAGAATTAGTATGTAAAACAGAATGTAAAATATTCTATTGCTCACATGTTAAAATTATATTTTGTTATACTGTGTTAAATAAAATAGATTTTTAAAAGTGCTCTCATTATCTATTGATTCTATTGAACTGTTTAACAAATCGCCAAAAAAAAGATTCCCCACTTAAAACAACCCAACATTTTCCCCCCACAGTTCTGGAGAGCATAACTCCAAAATTGAGATGTTAGGTTAGTCCTTTCTTGAAGTTTTGAGGGAGAACCCATTTCATACCTCTCTCAGCTTCTGATCATTGTTGTCAACCCTTGGCATTACTTGGTTTATAACCATACAACTGCAGTTTCTGCCTTCTTCCCATGACCTTTGCCTCTATATCTCTGTGTCATCTCCATCTTTTTTTCCCAAAAAGGGTCTTGCTATGTAGTTTAGGCTGTCTTTAAACTCACTCTGTAGCCCAGGCAGGCCTCGAACTCCTGGCAATCCTTCTGCCTCCACTTCTGAATACTATTATTATAGGCATGCACCACCACACCTGCACCTGAATCTTCTCCTTCTAAGGACACATTTATTGGCTTTAAGCTCCACCCTTACTTAGCATAATCTTATCATGAGATTCTCACCTTTATTATATCTACAAAAACACTTGTTTCAGATAAGATCACATTTTGAAGTTCTCTCTGTATGTAGTATTTTTGGAGGAGGACCACTTAATCTATGACATGCTTGCTTTTTACTTTTTTAAATGTAGTTACTTGAAAAGTTACATAATATTTCTATTAAACAGTTTCCCTATATAATATTTCATCATATGACTATATTTCAGTGTATCTATTCATCAGTTTTAGATACTTCTTAACTGTCACCTGTTTAAATACTCTGTTCTCTTTTCTTCTCAGTTCCAATCACATGTATGGAAACACCTTTCCATGTCTCATATGTTTCCTTTGCTCTTAAATTTTCATCCTCTTTTCCTCATCAATTTTTGTTATGCTATTCTCTGCTGACCTATCATTCAGTTTAATAGATTCTCTTTTCTTGTGTCTGATCTGCAGGTAACCCAAGTTTTGATTTCCTAAGTTCAGAGATTATTTATGTTTAGAATTTCTATTTGTTTCTTCTTCACAAATTCACTTCTTTACTGAAAATTTTTATTTTACCATTGATTTTCTTGACATATTGATCAGTTATTTTGTCAGTCATATATGAATCTTCTTTTTTTAATTTTAAAGAGAATAAAACAAAGCAGATCAGAACAGAACAATGCAATTAACACAGGACTTCAAAACAAGACACCAGGAAATCAACAGTGGCTACCATAATGACTTGTTTTCTTTGAAAGAGTTGTCCATAGCTTCAGACACAATAAATTCAAACAAAACAAAATAGTATAAAACTAATCAAAACAAAAAGAGTGAAGGAATTATGGGCCTTCAAAACCAGACAATAGGAAACCAA
>RJWM01020091.1:0-37767 GCA_004363535.1 Dasyprocta punctata
GTGGAAAGAAATAAAGTGCAAATGTAAGGGTTTTTAATAGTGTTTTTAATCTGGTTTTCTTTTGTTTCTTTTCCTGTTTTTATGATGAATATTAGTTTGCTATCATTTCAACATAGATTTCTATAATCAAAAGATTTTTAAGTGTTTTGATAAAAAGAAAACTGTATAATAAACACACAAAAATAGTAATTAAGGAATCAAGTCACACTACTTGAGAAAATAGTTTAAACAACAAAAAAGTTACAGGCCGGCATGGTGGTACGTCTTTAATCCCAGCACTCTGGAGGCTGAGGTAGGAGAAGCATTGTGAGTTTGGGCCAGCTTGGGCTACAACACGAGTGAGTGCAAGCCCGGCCTGAACTACATAGTGTGACCCTGTCTCAAAAAACCAGGGCTGGTAGTTTGGCTCAATGGCTTAAGCACCTGCCTGGCATGCACGAGGTTGTGAGTTTCAACCCCGGAACCACAAAAAAAAAAAAAAAAAAAAAGTTACAATACAGTAGTCTCAGTGCAAATGTATTAATTTCTCTAATTGAAAAATAAAGAATTACTTGACAAATAAAGTGTAATAGCTATATATTTCTGATAACTCATTGCACCTCTAAGGATATGTATAGATTGAATACGAATAGTTAAAATAAGATATTCCATGAAAATAAAATCTAAAAGAAAACAGGAGTAGACTAATTTATGATAGAAGAAATAAACTTCAAATTAAAAGTAATAAAAAGAAACAGGGGAAGTCATTACATACTGATAAAGAAATAAATTCAGAAGAGAAGAACAATTCATTCCGAATTTTTATGTGCTCAGTATAAGAACACCCTAATATACAAAGCAAATACTAAGCACTTAAAGGAAGAAATCTATTCTACAATAGTAGTAGGGGATTTTGACACTTTTTTTTCAACAATCAACAGGTTACCTAGACAACAAATTGACAAAGAAATAGAAATGTAATATGTCAAATTAACAGAGAAAAGGATAAAAATTGTATGATTGTCTCAAAAGATGCAAAAACACTTTTGACAAAGTCCAGCACCGATTCATGATAAAAACTCTACAGGAAATTGGAATAGATGATCTCTATATCAATCTGACAAAAGCCATCTATAACAAACCAACAGTCAACATCATACTAAATAGACAAAAACTGAAAGCTTTCACTCTAAAATCAGGAACAAGACAAGGATGTGTACTTTCTCCACTCTTATTTACCATAATCCTGTAAACTTTAGCCAGAGCAATTAGACAAGAGAAACAAATAAAAGGAATAAAGACAGGAAAGGAAGAAATTAAACTATCATTATTTACAGATGATATGATACTCTACCTAGAAGATGCCAAAAACTCCACCAAAAGACTTCAAGATTTAATAAGCAGATTTAGTAGTGTAGCTGGTCACAAAGTCAATACTCAAAAATCAATAGCCTTTTTGTACACAAATAACCACCTCACTGAGAGAGAAATCAGGGAAAAAATACCTTTTACAATAGTATCCAAAAAAAGAAATACTTAGGAATCAATCTAATGAAAGATGTAAAAGACCTCTATATTGAAAACTATAGTACTCTGAAAAAGGAGATTGAAGAGGACATTAGAAGATGGAGAGATATCCCATACACTTGTGTAGGAAGACTCAATATAGTAAAAATGGCCATACTTACAAAATTATACTGATTCAATGCAATCCCAATCAAAATTCCAATAGCATATCTCACAGAATTAGAAAAAACAATCCTAAAATTCATCTGGAACCAATAGAGACCTATAAATGCAAAGGCAATCCTGAGCAACAAAGGCAAGACCAGGGGCCATCACAGTCCCTTACTAGAAATTATACTATACAGCTACTGTGATAAAAATAGTGTGGTACTGGCAAAAAGACGGATCCCATGATCAGTGAAACAGATTAAAAGATTCAGTAACAACTCCAGACACGCTAAACCACCTTATCTTTGACAAAGGTACCAAACATATTCATTGGAGTAAAAACAGCCTCTTTAATAAATGGTGTTGAAAAAACTGGCTTTGCACATGCTCATGATTAAAGTTGGACCTATATATTTCACCATGAACTAAAATAATTTTGGAATGGGTCAAAGATCTAATATTAACACAGCAACATTAAACATGATGGAAGACAGAGTAGGTAAAGCTCTTGAAGACACTAGTGTAGCCAAAGACTTTATTAACAAAACCCCGATTGCATAGAAATTATCACAAAAAATTAATGACAGGGATCTCATCCTATAGAAAAGCTTTTGCATAGCAAGATAAACCATCAGCAAAGTGAAGAGTCAACCCACAGTACAGAAGAAAATGTTTGCCAGCTGTCCCTCAGATAAAGCATTACTATTGAGAATGTATAAAGAATTTTAAAAAATCAGTCCTCTAAGATTTAAAGACCCAATCCAAAAAGGGGCAACTGAGACAAACATACACTTTTTAGATAAAGAAGTACAAACAGCAAATAAAAACGTGAAAAAATGTTTAACAGCACTGGTCATTCAAGAGATGCAAATTAAAACAACACTGAGATTTCACCTCACCCCAGAAAGAATGCCTAGTATTAAGAAGTCAACCAATAACAAATGCTGGAGGGGCTGCGGAGAAAAAGGAACCCTTCTCCACTGTTGGTGGTTATGCAGCCTGGTGCAACCACTGTGGAAGTCAGTGTGGAGATTTCTGAAAAAGGATTGGAGGTCCCATTTGACTCAGCTATTCCCCTTCTGGGTATCTTCCCAAAAGAACTAAAAACATCATACATAGATACATATGTGCACCTATGTTTATAACTGTGCAGTTCATAATAGCCAGATCTTGAAAACAACCTAAGTGCCCATCAACTGAGGAATGGACAAAAAAATGTGACATTTCTATATAATGGAATCCTACTCAGTTATAAAGAATGATAAACTAGACAGTTCCATGTTTATTTATTTATTTATTTTATTTAAGCGAAAAAGAAAGAAAAAAAAGACATGTATAACAAAGATAGCAAGCAAAAGAGACAAACAAATGACTAGAGTAAATGCACAACAGTAACATTGCAGGTTTACCAAACAGGATGATAGAAACTTGACAATGGTTGCAATACTGTGTATTGTTATTTTCAAAATGGTTACTTACATTAACAGATATAGACACATAAAACTGATCCAATCATATGAGTATTAATTGTTGTTTCTCAATAATGAATACATTCAGCAGTGTGTTCATTTTAGTTATCTTACATATATATATATATATATATATATATATATACAGATTTATATCTTTTCCTTTTACCTTTTCTCTTCCCCCTTTTCCCTTCCCAATTACTTTTGCTCTTCGAGCTGCTTTTTACCCTTACATAGTATTTATTATAGATTTTGGATCATATATACTTTTTCCATTTCTTACACTAGGGAGGCAATATGGCATTTACACATGTGGGTTTGATTTATCTCACTTATGAGTATGGTCTCAAGTCGTGACTATTTACTTATAAAAGTCTCAATGCAATCTTTCTTAATAGCTGAGTAGTACTCCATTATATAAAAATACATCTTTTTTATCCAGTCTTTGATTGATGGGCACTTGGGTTGTTTCCAAGGTCTGGGTATTACAAATTGTGTTGCTATAAACATGGGTGCACAGATATCACTGTGGTATGATGTTTTCAATTCTTCTGGGAAAATGCCCAGAAGAGGGATAGCTGGGTTGAATAGGATCTCTAATCCTAGCTTCTTGAGGAATCTCCACACTGATTTCCACAGTGCTTGCACCAGTCTACACCCCCACCAACAGTGGAGAAGAGTTCCTTTTTCCCCACAGCCCCTCCAGCATTTGTTATCAGTCGATTTTTTAATCTTGGTCATTCTTTCTGGGAGTGAGATGGAATCTCAGTGTTGTTTTAATTTGCATTCCCCGAATGACCATGGATGTTGAACATTTTTTCATATATTTATTTGCCATTTGTATTTCTTTCTCTGAGAAGTGTGTATTCATCTCAGATGCCCATTTTTTGGATTGGGTCCTTGAATTTTAGGGGCCTGATTTCTTTTAATTCTTTATATGTTTTAGATAGAAGTCCTTTGTGTGATGGACAATTGGCTAAGATATTTTCCCAGTTCGTGGGTTTTCTTTTTACTCTGTTGGAGATTTCCTTTGACATGCAAAAACTTTTTAGTAAGATGAGATCCCAGGTGTTGATTCTGGGAAGTGTTTCCCGTGCAGTTTGATTTTTGTTCATGAACTCTCTGCCTACTCCTATGTCTTCAAGATTTTTACCTACTCTGTCTTCTAGTAAGTTTAGTGTCTCTGTTTTTATATTCAGATCTTTGATCCATTTCAACTTTATTTAGTGATAAGCATGGATCTAGTTTTAGTTTATGACATACAGAAAGCCAGTTTTTCCAGCACCATTTGTCAAAGAGGCTGTCTTTCTTCCAATGTACCTGTTTGGCCCCTTTGTCAAAGATGAGGTGGCTGAGTGTGTTTGTAGTTGTGGCTGTATCTTCTAAGACACTTCCATATTTACATGGATGCACCCTGAGAATATGCTTATCAGTGAAATAAATAAGTCACACATATGTAACCATCATATTGTTACACTTGTGTGACAAATTGAAAAAAAAAAACTATGTATATGTTTATGTATATATATATATATATGTAAAAAATAGTTAAGATAGTTAAGGAAAAAGAATTTTGAATGAAAAGTAGTTTTCACAGGGTCATTTTCAGATTTCATTTTTACTGAGAATTGTTTTTAAAAATAATATAGTGTTCATAACATTTGTATTTCTTCCCAGCATTTTTCTAATGTTCTACACATTCTTTTTTGTTGTATAATAAAAAAGAAATATAAATTTAACATCTCAAGACTCTAAAGGATTTATCAAAAACAGTACCAAGAAAGAAGTTTGCAGGAATGAACACCTACATCATAAAGGCACAAGACTCTGAAATAAACAACTTATTGATGCATCTCAAGAAACCAAAGCAAGAAACAAGACAAACCACATATTAGTGCAAGGAAATACATAATAAAAATTAGAACAAAAGTAAGCGAAAGAAAGACTACAATACAGACAAAAGTTTAAGGAAACACAAAGTGAATTTCTCAAATGGATGAACAAAAGAAAGACTAAAAACAACAGCAAAGATTAGCCTCAAATTCAGAGCAAATGACAAAAAATACTTATAACTGACACTAATAAATTTGAAAGCCTGGAAATAGCAAACAATTCTTGAAAACACAAACCTTACAAAGGCTGACTCATGAAGAAATATGAAAACTAAGCAGGTCAATGATTACCATGTTGAAATCAATAATAAAATTTCTTGAAACTAAGAAAAATCTATATAGCTTTGCTTTTGAGTTCAACTAGTCATTTGAATAAAAACTAATAAAAATTTTTCTTAAAATACACCCAAAAATTTAATAGCAGAGAATTGTCCCGAATGCATTCCTGAGAGGTATTATTACCATGAGGTCAAACCAGAAAATAATATAACAAATTAAGTCAGCTATATACAATACCATTGGTGATTATAGTTGCAAAGATTATCTATAAAATAATAAACAGAATCCACCAGCACAATTATTCACCAACATTATTCTTTTTGATAATGGTCCAACAGATTATTCACCTTGATCATGTGAAGCTATTCACAATAGCCAAAACCTCTAAAATAATTCTAAGTGTTTATGAATTGGTGAATGAGTAAAAAAAATGGTTAAGATCTTGAAACTGTATCAATAGATACTGATTTATATTTAATAAGAATGACTTTTGTTGTAATACTGTATAACAGAATTGTTACATATAAATATAACATACTATATAGTACATATAGCTAGAAGAAAATGAATTTTAATGTTTCCTCCACAAAAACAAATGTTTATGAAATATATATGCTCACCCATACTTGAACATTATACAATATACACATGTATGCAAACATTTTATGGCACCTCAAAAACACATACAATATTAAAATTTTTATTTATAATTTAAACACTTAATTAGGCATAATATTATTCAAGTACATTGTGGTCTTCCATGTATGGTTTTCTTCCATTAGAGAAAAGTTTCTTGTACTTGTGTTTCCTGTTTAGCCCCATTTCTATCTCTGGTTTCTGCTCAAATTTCTCAGAAGACCCGCATAATACCTTCTCCATGGCCTCTGCCTGAATGAATACCCTGACCTTCTGAAGAATTAAAAGTTATTTTCTTACCATCTCTTGGCTTTCTTTCCAAAGTGCTGTATTCTGACAGTAAATTAATTTTGGCATGCTTTTAAACTGAGATTTTCCTTCCTTGTATGTTTCTCCTTTTTTCTGCACTTTACTACCAGCAGCAGGAAGAAAGCAAGCAATACTTTGCTCAGTGGAGTTGATTTGTAAGAAAACTCATCATCTCTAACAAACACATAGACATAGGCTACTCTGACCTGGGTGCAAAGTACAGGAATCAAGGTTACTTTTTTCCAGGAGCAGTCAGTGAGGAGAAACTTAAAAAGTATAAGGAAAAGTGTTATTTCTCTCCAATGCTCTTATGTAAGTGTTATCTGACTTTTCTAAAACACATGCCACTAACCACAATTGGTTTATAAATATAATGAAAGATCCAGGAAATATAGTGCTAAATATATATAACTAAATTCATTTATCCCCTAAGAATTGTCAGTCAAGAGTAACAAGCACTAGTATGAGAAATAACTGGTTAGAAATGATGAGTGAAGCACAGTTTATTTAACTCTGTAACATTGCTAAAAATTAATCTAACACATATTTATCTGGTATTACCAATTCTGATTATCTTAAATCCCTGGTAAGCCTTGTATTATAAACCTTAGATCTTTGGTATTCTTTGGGTAGTCACTGTAATTAATTCTTCAGTCTCTTCCAAGTTGGCTTTGTGGTCCTGTGTACTTTTTCCTAATTAGCTTTTCTCCATGTTTTGTGCTTTCTTTAATTTAGTAATACATTACAAATTCTGACAAATTCCAATAACATTCATTAAAGTGTAAAGGGCTTGATTTTCTCATTAGTTACCTTTCATGTTTTTCTCTGTTTTTATTGACATCTGCTTGAAATGCTCTTTTCAAAAGTCATTAACCAGAATTCATATTTTGTTGAAAAGAGTGTTGCCTTAGATTTTCTATTTTTCCATAATAAAGTATTAAAATCATTAGATCATTTCTGACAGGTTAAAAAAAGTAGATATACAACTCTTTTATTTTGAAAATGGTGTATTAAAACAGTAAGGTCTGGTAAATCCTATGTTCTGAACCATTTCTGTGAAGATTTATTATTAGCTTTTAATGACAGGCAAAAGTTTAATGCTTATGCTTAGTAATTAGGCAAGTAGTAAGTCCAGGGGGAAGATAAACTTGTTTTAAAACAGAGAACGTTGAAGAATGAGAAAGTCGAGAGAGCAGGAAAGTGCTTGAAGTCATTTCTGAAAATTTCAGACTGGTGTAGATACACACACAGGAGCTAAAACAAACACTCATGCAGGGAAAACACAGTGCCTTTAGGGCATGACTAGAAGATCACAAAATTTTCCTCCCTCACACATCTTTCTTCAGAAAGAAGACCAAATGGACAGTTCTCAAAACATCAACCTCCCCACCATTTTTATTCTTGAAGCCAAATCACTATATCAAATATCCACTCCCACGACGCAGAGGGCAATGACATCAGCAATGAGAATGAAGGGGTGGCACAGAGTAAGAAACCACTCCAATTAACTAATGATTAAGGAGTTCTAGGGATGTGGAACCCTCAGAGCAAAACCTAGGAACACTTGAAGCAAACTGAAATGACTTGGTGTTCCTAATGCAGCACATTAACAATGATCACAGGATTAAGGTGTCTATTTTGTCTCAGATCCCAGAACTTAAATATTAGCATGTGTATTAGTACAATCAGAAATTCTTCAGAAGCATTATTTTCATGTAATCATATATAATTATTTTTAAAAACATAATTATTTTCTAATTCTTGATCAATTTATTACATCACCATATTAGGGAATCTGGCCACCTCATAAGCATAGTGAAGCATAATGGGTGCAAGCTAAAGGAAGCAACCTCTCAAAACACTATGCCCAATTCTTTTAATACACTTTCCTAAGAATTCATTAACATTGGTGAATAAAAGCACAGCCCTATTGCCCCAAATCAGAATAACTGAAGGGCCATCTCAGCTTCAGAGTCCACACAGAGATGCTCAAGACTTATTGTTTAGCATCTCTTTCTGCCTAATATCTACTTCTTCTTTGCTCCTTCAAAATGTCTGTTTAAACAGCCAGGCCTTGTGAAGCAAAAGGCCTGATATATGAAAAATGTTTAAAGAATATTTTTGTACATGGTAAGCAATCCATAGATATTAGAAATTTGCACTTGTATCATTGAAGAAAACCACCTATTCAATATAATAAATGTGGCATTCTTCTTTAAAGATTGACTCTTCTAAGATGAAAACTTCTACTACCAAGAAACTTTATAGTTAACAGTCCTACTGAAGTTTTTAGGGAATGTTATTTAAGTGAAAATTTCCTTCTCTGTATAACTTGAACCCACTTTCTTCTGTAATTATATAAAGTAAACATATTATTTTAAAGCTTTTCTATTTTTTATGGAAATTTTTCCAATTACCTATATTTCATGTATCACTTAGGTAAATGAGATGCATATTGATGTTTTTTGTTTAGGGCTTCCAAAATTAACACGATTCCCTATAATTGCTTTAGTTGCTCATAGTTTTTTTTTTTTTTTACATTCGTATTCTCATCAAAGTTATAGATAAACTGTAGTAGTCACTGCCATGCAGAATGAATAGATCCAATTAAAGAGATAATTCATAGAGGTTGGGTGTTCTGGTAATGTAGTCAAGATCAATTTTTACAACAGCTGGAGTATTTAGAAAGTCCACATAAAGAATCTCTTCTTGAATTTGAGTAGTACATGAAATGGGGCCACCTGGGGAAAGAAAGGAAGCCAGAACATCTGTAAATGAAGAGGGCATCTTCTTATTCTGGATAAAATGTTCGCAGGGAAAATTCTCAGGACTAGGAAGAAATTTCTGTGGTACAGGATGCTTCAAATAGATGAGAAACACTAGTTTTTTTTTTTAATAATTCCACCTTTTTCCTACCTGTCTTCATTATCATAAGACTAACAATCTGAATGGAATAAAAAAATGGAAACACAGGGAAAAGGTGAAAAACTGATCATTAAGAAAGTATCTCTTTCATTTTTGCCATATGTTCACCTAAGATTCTTTTACTTCTTAAATATTTATGAATACAATGGAAAATAGAATAAATGGTAATATAATGGTTGCTAAGCCATCCTATGGAAACACTGCATATAATTTGTACAGTACTTAAATTCATTCTGTATAAGCTTGCAGGACAATAATATATACCAAATCCTTGAAGGATTTGAAATGTTTTTCAGAAATAGAGCCAAATCACCTCTGCTTCTTTGGTTGAGCAGATCTAAGATAAAATAAGTTTGATGTTATTTGTCAGAAAACAATTTATGTGGGGTGTGTGCCTTAGTCACCTTCCTCATCGCTGGGATAAAATACTCATATCCACAACTAAAGGAGGTTAGCCTGGCTCAGGTTTCAGAACATATTCAGGGACCTCAAAGACGACACAGCAAGACACAGGATTATGGCAGAGGGGAAGCTGCTCACCTCATTGTTCCAATGAAACAGATGGCCAAGGAAGTGGGAAAGAAGACCCCTAGTGACCCTACTATCTTCTGTTTAACAAGACCACCCCATCTAACATTGTGAGCTATAGGTTCCCCCCAATTCAATCACATTCCTTAAGCCTTGCCTATGGACACATGAGGTTTTTTGAGGACATCTAGATAAAACTTGTAACTGTGCTGATTCTCTCTCTCTTTTTTTTTTTTTCTGTTGCTGCTGGCAGGTGTAGCCCCTATGATTTGATGAGTTAGAATGCTATTACTTCATACTGCAAACAATATACCTGAAACCAAAGGGAAATAAAATTTAAAACAGAAGATAATGAGGAAAAAAACCAATCATTGTTGCTCATTATTTTTTCATTTTCTGTTTTTAAATGACTGTTTTTACTGACTCAAAGAATGCAGCAGATGTTGTCTGTGTCTTCATCACATGGACTGACAAGTTGCTAAAAATCAAGAGCACCAAGGTAGAGGTACAGAAAAAGCACTATTTTATAATTCACAAAGAGAAAGATTTACATTGCTTTTACATATTCTCAGTTGCATATCTTGTATCCATTTTTTGGAAATCAGTGATTCATATATATACATATATATATATGTATATATATATACATATATATATATATGTATATATATATATAGTTTGTTTGCTTGTTTACCCTTACTTTTATGGGTCCAACAAATTGCATGTCTCCTGAGCACTACTGACCATAGCCAAGCATAACTGGTACTCAGTAGAAAACACAATGAAACAAATTCTAGAAATCTCTGAAACACAGTGGAACATACAACCACAATTCATTCTAAACTGCCATCAGATCTTACAATGACCAAGTACTGTTCTTTCATTTGCATTCCTTTACAATCTTACGTTTTGCCATGCACAAAAGATCTACTACAGAACTAATGATATAACAGATTCTGTATTATAAACAGAAAAGTTTTGGGCTTCTTTATACACTTTTTAAATTATTTAACATATTAATTAATATCAATACCTATCTATATCTATATCTAATCTATACCTGTATCTATAACTATACCTATATCTGTCTATGTATCTATTTATGAATCTGTCTATTTACCTATCTTTTGAAGAGTTCAAGAGAGTTAGATATTTTAAGGTTACTCTTTAAACCTAACTTACAAATTGCCTCAAAGAAAGGAAGCATCTCCATATCTCCTGGAGAGTTTTACAGAACTGAGTTTTAAGATATGGATCATCAGATATATGTCCTTTAAGTCCCTGCAGGGAATAGGCAAGATAATACACAAATCCCAGAAAAAAAGGAGAAGGAATGACAAAGGAAAGTCTATGAATACTACTTTTTTCAATGTTACTAAAGGAAGTATTTGTATAAATCTCCCAGAATTAAGTAACATTGCCAGGATTTTCCAAGTAGCACACTGGATTTTAAAAAAAAATATCGCATTTGTTTTGCAAAGAAAACACATCTCTATGCCTCTTTTGGAAAGAAAAAGTGTCTTGAAAGCTATTTCAAATAAATATCTATGAATGGTACATATTGGGAAAAGCAATCAGCTACAAATGACATAAAATACAAGTCATACCAGGGTAAATCCCTTTTTAATTAAAAGAATTGTCAGACTCCATGAAAATTCACAGCTGGATTCAAGAGTTCAGGTTTCAGGAATATAGATTTTTAATTTGATTTGAAATTTTTCTTATTTGTATTTTTTTAATTTAAGTTCATTGGTACAATTTAGGTATACATAATGACCATATTCATTATAGGGAATTTGTATCTGTACATGATATATCTTGATTTCTCTTGTTTTTCCCCACTAACATACCCTCCTTTCAAACTCCTTTACTCTCCTTTCAAACTCCTTTCCCCTCCCTGTTCACAAAGCTGGGTTTTCATTTTATCTTTCTTTTCTCATGTTTTTTCTTTCCCTTCTTTTCTCCATCTCCCCACTCTTCTGCCTCAGTTTCCTTTTCCTTTTGAACAATTCCTTCCTGTTTCACAATATCTTTTGTATATTTTTGTTCTTATTTACGTTTTCAGGTTCTCATACTAGAGACCTAATGCAGCATTTTCACATGTGTCCAATTTATTTCACTTATGACTTTGGTCTTGAGATCCATCCATTTAGCTATAAATGTCTCAATTTTATCTTTTTTGTGACTGAGTAATAGTTCATTATATAAAAATCATTACATCTTTTTATCCATTCATTGGCTGATGGTCATTTGTGTTACTTCCAAGCTTTAGCTATTATAAACTTTGCTGCTATAAACGTGGGTGTGCATATATCACTGTGGTATGATGCTTTTAATTCTTCTGTGAAAATACCCAGGAGATTAGCTAGGTTAGTTGGGACCTCTAATCCTAGTTTTTTTAGGAATCTCCACACTGATTTCCTTGTGGCTGCACCAACATAAACTCCCACCAATAGTGGAGAAGTATGCTTTTTTTCCCCATATCCCCACTGGAATATCTAAATAGATGAGAGATCTAAATATTAACACAGAAACAATAAATCTCTGAAAGATAGAAAAGTAGAACTCTGGAAGTCATTAGGTGTAGGCAAAACCTTTATGAACAAAACTCCAATTGTACAGGAACTATGACAAAGAATTAATAACTGGGATCTCAACTTATTAAAAAAATTTTTGCATGGCAAAGAAATCACCAACAGAGTGAAAAGGCAACCCACAGAATGAGAAAAAATTCATACCAGCTATTCTTTAGACAAAAGACAAATATCTAAAACATATAAAGAACTGAAAAATACCAGACCCTCCAAATTCAAAGATCCAATTCAAAAATGGGTATCCAAGATGAATAGACACTTCTCAGAAGTACGAATTCAAATAAATATATGGAACACAATGTTCAACATCACTGATCGTTCAAGTGCTGCATGTTAAAACAATGCTGAGATTCTATCTCACTCCAGAAAAAATGACTACTATCAAGAAAACGTCTTTTTTGTGTTTAAATTTTTTCAGGCAACCTATTACAATATGAACTTCTCACATTCTGATATGTTCAAAACACTTAAGTAAGAGGAAAAAGCATTTCTTAGTTTTTGTTTCAGCAGATGTACTTGAATTGAGTAGAGTCATCTCTGCATAGCTTGCCTGTGGTCACTTATATAGATGAACTACCCTCTGTGGACAGGAGTTGAAGCGACTTACGAGTACTGAATTTTATGCTCATCTCTGGAGAATCAAGTCAGGTCCAAAAGAACTCTGTGAACCGAAGATAAAAACAGGAGGCTTTTGAGGAAAAATAAGAGTTCTAATACCCGCAAAAGGGGAAATGACTAAATATTCAGCAAAAGCAATGAATACTTTTATTAGAGTGTATACCTTGAATAGTAAGGTAGTAACAGTAAGATGAAAATGTTTAGTTTAGTAATCAAAACTTTCTGAGTCTAGAAATTTTATATTATTTACTACCACTTCTCTAGTAACATAATTGCATCTCCCATCATCATCATCATCTCAATTACGTGGACTTCTATCATTTCATGCCTCCCCTTTCCTCTTGCTTAGCGGTTGGGTGTTAGATATGTTCAAAATATCTGACTGATGAAACTGAAAGTGTGTTGACAGATTATAGAGGAATGTATTCTACGAGAGCTGTTAGAATCCAAAGAGGCAATATCACCATTAACTGGGATGATGATTAATGATATCAAGGAAAAGGTAGATGTTTTATTCAAAACTGAATACAATTTCTAAATGTGTGAACTGCAAAATCAAACCAAGCAAAAGAAAGTTAGACATAAAGCAATAACAAGAGAAACATGGAGATGAGCAAGAGTAAACTTTATATAGGAAACTGTAGTTATTAGGTCAGATACAAAAAAGGATAGTTTAAAAAAAGACTTCATCTTTAAACAAATCAAAGTCACACAGGCGCAAGACATTCCGCATTCAAAGAAAGGTAAATTATAACTTTTGGGGAATACATGTGTTTGTCAAAGTGATTTGTAATTTTACATAGTTAGGGACATATGCAGATAATAGAAAGTTGAACATAAATTTGAGATTTAAGATATATTAAAACTCTTTATTTAATTAGTTACCGAAAACTTCCAATTCCTGTAGCCTTGGTATTTATGGAAAATTTTTTCATAGAGTTTCTTATTTTAGTCATAGCAAAGGTGTTCCAAAATTGACAGCATGTGTATTTTGCAAATGAGGATAGAAATTTTAATTGACTTGTTTGTCATCTTTCAACTATTTGATAGAAAAGTACTTAAATGTTGTCTACTCAATACTATTGCCAGAATAAAATGCTTCTGGTTGCTGTTTATACTTTCACCTAGTAAAGATTCAAATTCTTAAAAAATAGAAGCAAGAAATAATATTTAATAATTAAAGCATTTAAAAATTCAAAGAGACCACAAGGAAAGCTAGATTACCTCCAAACTATTGCAGATCAAAGGGTAAGAATCAGCCCACAGGGGTGCAATTAGCTAACAGTAATAGTGACCAGATCCCCATTTCTTCTCTTCTGAAGCATTCTATTATTTCTTATCTTTTAGAAAGCTGATAGAGTCAAATATTGGGGACAAAACTAACACATTACATTAACAAATTTATTTTAAAATGTCTGAATTTACAGGAAAAAAGGCCACTATAAAATTGAAGATTTTTTTTTCTTCAGACTACTCAAATTAAACTACTCAAATTAAAGTATGCTAAGAAAAGTCTGTGTCTAAACCCACAAAGGGTAAGTTCTACTCTTAAGGTCACATTGTAGTAATTAATATCCATAAATACAGTCACTAGAATCTTGTAGCACACATTTCCATGTTAAAAAGATGGTGGAAGAAAAGGCAAAATACATTGAAGCATTAAGTAACAGCGTTCTTTACAGCAAGAATATTCCCAGAATTACTTGTTCAAGCGTAAAATTGTAACCATTTCCCTCTTGTTAATCAGAAGAAAGCAGATCTGACATAATTGCTGTATGGGATAGAATTAAACTGTCCATAGAACTCAGAAACAAGGAAATACTTCAGAGGGAAGAGAAGACTTTGACAGGGCACCTCAATCTCCGTTTCAAGGGCAGACTTTTACTCGTGTTGGTAAACAGTGCAGACACTAATTGTTGTGGGATAACGCTGTTAACAAAGTGAGTATGTGGACCAATTTCTCTCCCTTTTCCCCATTTTCTTCTTCTTTCTCTTCACTTTCTCCAACTCACCCTCTACTCTGTCTCTTTCTACAATCCCAGGTTTTGCAGATTTCTCACAAGTTGCATTTGGCATAATCCTGAGAATAACGTCTCCCTCGTCGTGTCAGAAATATTCACAATACACTTACCGAATACCCACTGTTGAGATGGTTAGAGAGTGTATGAAAACTAATTATCAAACAACTCATGCAGTTTCTGTCTCAGAGAAATTTATTACAATCACCCTGTGGCCAAAATGCAAACTAAACAAGGAAACTAATGAAAAATTTGAGAATTGTACACACTTTTCTATCAAATTTATTTTTCTGAGTCAACAACATTAATTGGGCACAAATATAAAATGTTCCATTTCTTCTAATTGATAAATTGGTTCAAAACAAATTCACTGAAATAGTCAACATTCCTCAATCTCTGGATTCAAGTAATATTAGCTAGAGGATATATTAAAACTTTTATTTAAGTGAAAAAGCTGTTGTATACTTTCTGAGGCCATGTTAAGTGAAATACATCAGACACACAAGGTTAAATATCATGTGATTTCTCTTACAGGAAAAATCAATGTGTAAATAATTTAAAGAACAAAATGAAGATAGATAACAGAAAACAGGAAGAAAGGTGTTTTGCAAGTGGGAAAAGAAATCCAGAGATGGAGGGAGAGAAGAGAAAGTAAAAAGAACTAAGATTCTCTATGTATAGTACAATTCTCCACAATGAATGTAATCATTATCTTCAGCAAACTTGTACTAACAGGAATATTTAGAACAGTAGAAAAGTTTAGTTTTATTGACTCGTATTGTAACATCTTCTAAGAGATGCATAATATGTACTTTTCTCCATACCAACATGTAACAAACTAATTAAAATCTGTAAGTCTTTTCCTAGAGATGGTTGTATGACCTAGATAACTGTCCTTATCCTTTATTTACTCTGGGTGAGTATCTCTGACATTGTGAAGAATAACAAAGCAGTGACATTCATCACTAATAACAATAAAAATATTTTGTATTATTGTAAGAATATAATTTAATATGTACATACATGTATCAAAAATCACCGCACCCATAATACTATTTTCAACTGAAAAGTGTTTGTGAAAAACGGTATTTTTGTCCAAAAAATTACACCAGATGGGTATGATAATCTATAAATGAGAAATATTTTATAGTAGAAGGTAGAGAGTAAGAAATGTTCCCACTCATAATAATACTAATGATACCTGACATTGACTGATGCCTTGAAATGGGTTTCCTTTCATTGCGAATGTGATTCATAGATTAATAAAGATATAACAATAGCAAAAATACTATGAAGATATTATCATCAATATCCTACCTAATTAATGTGATCTAGTTAAGTCATACCTCTCAAAGATGATTAAATAAAAGAATATTTTCAATGTGCATTTAAAAGCATACATCTTCCATTTAAAAAACAGTGCCAAAAGAAGTATATTTGGGATATGTAAGATATGCATACACATATATACAGTGCTTGTATGATATTTTCTCCTTTTCGGTCATGTAGGTTCTTACTAATCCTTCTAAACCCTATTAGACCTCAGTGCCATTCTACAGACTATAATGCCAGCAGTGTTAGGCTCACCAGTTCCCAATGAAGAAAATCACAAGGCTCCTTGTTAGGATAAGTCATTGCCATGGTTTGAATGTATTTTCCACAGCTCACATTGAAATTTAATTGTAGCAATATGAAAAGGTGAACATGAAGAGGTGATTAGGTAGGGGGAGCCCTGACTTCATGAATGGATTCATGTCATTGACAGAGGAGTGGGTGAGTTATCATAAGACAGGGTTTGCATAAGTTTAGGCCCACTGGCTTGCACCCTCCCCGGCTATCTTTCACATACTCTCTCCCATCTAATGCTTTTCATCATATTTTGATCCAGCAAGAAAATCCTTACCACATATGATATTTTGATCTTAAATTTCCCAGGCTCCAAAACGTTGAGAAATAAACTTATTTTCTTTATGTATTTCCTACTATGGTATTGTGATGTGACAGCAGAGAATGAACTGAGATAATCATCCCATTACTAAATTAAGGTGATTCACATTACTGGAAATGGCAAGAAATTGACAGGAAAAATATTGATTTAATGTCATACAGAAAATAACACATTCCTTTTAAAATTTTCATTTTTGTGTAATTATTACTCTATTTCATACATCTGGTTTCTGTGGACTAGTTCTTATAATGTGAAGGAAATAGGGAGAGTGAATTTATTGATCCATTTTTAATTCAATGTTAGACTGCGTATCTAGTGTAATCCTTTTTGTATTATATTATGCCAAGTAAGAATCAATGACTGAAGAAAATATAGATTTTCTTTTCAACAATGACCTGCCACTTCTGTATCACATGTAATCCAGAATGCCATGGAATCTCTTGTTTTTGCTTTGTTAGATGATGATAATCTCTATTTTTACTTTTGTTCACAGAGCTCTTCATGTGAAATTACATTGAAATATTAACCTATTGCTTTGACCAAACTATCATTTATGCAGATATTAAAAGAGACCTTTTATAATAATAAAAATGCCTATGAGAGAAAATATGAAAGGGATTGTGAAGACTGGATCACTCATTGAACTGTCATGCAAGTGTGACCCTGAGTGAAATAGAGAAAGAAAGAAGGTGGAGAGTAGTGTCCTGGACACATGGGTGCTGGAGACACTATGAAATGAGTCTTAGAGATTTTCAAAATTGACCTATGCTAAATTTGAGTGGATTTTGTGGCTGCTTTGGGGATAACTTTCCACCTCTTAGAACACTGATTTCAGAAATGCATGATGTGTTTACCTTACTTTTTGTTTAACCCTTAGAAAATAAATTTATTTTTCTAAAACGTTATTGCTGAGAGCTAAATTATAGTGTAAACTATCAATGATATGTGACAATGGGGAAAAAAGTAAAACTACCTTTACTGCATTATTTTTCTTAAACCTCATATCTGTTATCTTTTGAAGTTGCATAAATATCCTGCTAGATGTAAAATTACAAATGGAAGAAAATGATGAATATCATGTATCCAAACCACTATATTAGCTATTCGATAGCTTCAGGGAAAACATCCATTATTATCTTCAAGATTTTCTTCTTCTTTTTTTATTTTCTCTTGTGATTATTAAAACACAAGCACAAGAGAAATGTAATTTAAATTATATCTGTACTTTGCAGAGGATTCTAAATTCTTATGGTGATGCAAGTCTCTGAAGAAGGAGCAACAAAAGAAATACACTAATACAGGATCTGCCGTATTTGTATTTTGTTGCTGAGATATTAATGAATAATTTTAGTCATTTGTAAATATTTTTAAAGCAAAAAACAGAGAATGGAAACATTTTTATGAGCATTTAAGTAGAAGCATCAGAATGGGGGGAAATTATGCAGTCTATTAGAAATGCCGCTATTTTTTTAACCAGTTCAGTAGATTACAAACCAGAAGTAAAATGGTAAATCATTAGAATACATCTTGTTCATCTCATTTGATGTTCAATAATAATGTCCACTAAAATTATAATTTGAAGGTGATTTGAACAAATATTATTTGTGACTTCTATATTTATAATGATACACTTCTGTAAAAGCAATGCTCGTGGAAGTTGCCCTGGTAGTAGAGGCAATAGAAAATAGAGATTATTGATGTTAAGCAGCCTAAAATGTATTTGTTACCTGGAAGATCATGACTCCTCGACCTTATCTAGGAAACCAAATACGCTGGCAGGATGTCAATGAATGTCTCAGTATTTTTAGATTCTAAAATCTACTTGAAGAAAATTCAAAGAACAATAAACTCAACTACCAGCATACAGGGCCCTAGCCATATTTATGCTTTGCATTCCTCAATTCACACAAAATTTCTGGCCTTAAGTAGGAGTTTGTCAGAACTGTGCTGGTGAAATTCTAGTTTTGAGCATTTCATTCCTGTGATCAAAAATATGTAGTAATAACTGAGAAAATAGATATGTTATACCAATTTGAATATTACACGATGTAAACATGTATAGAAATATAACAAGATGCCACATTAATATGTACATTTATGTATAAATTAACAATAAATTCATTTTAATTCAGGTGTGGTGATCATTCCTGTAGTCCGAAGCAGGAGGATCACTTGATCTCAGTAGTTCAAGGAAACCTACTGAGATGCTTATTTCAAAATAGGAATTATAAAAATAAATTAATTTTTGAAACTGTCCAGTAATATCTGCCAGCATTAAGAATGATTGTGAAAGTTTTTATAGTGCTCCACCAGTCTCTACATAATTTGTTCCTTAACAACTTCTGCAGCTTACTATGTTCCTGCTTTCTCATTTTCTACATTTGAGCTAAATTATGCTTTCTGCTGTCAATTAGAAGGCTTAGCCACAAGCATGTTCAGACACCTTATATATTTTGTTGCCTGTAAATGGAAAACCCTTCCTCAGTAAGTTGATTTTCACCATCATTCCAGTCTCTGCTTAAATAGCATTCAAAGGTCATTTTCTCTGAGATATCTTTTCTGACCAATTTTTCTAAAATACCTCAGCTCTGCCCCATAGAGATTGTTTTCTTTTAGCACTGCTTTATTTTTGTCCTTAGAACCTATAATAGTGCCTGTAACAGTGTGGTGAAAAAGGAAACTTTGGAATATGCAGAAAGAAACCCAGTATTTCAACGAGAATTCATTCTTTTTTTAAAAATAGCGTGAAGTTGTTCATGTGTTGTCATTAGTCCTTATCATGTGTTACCTTATAAATTAAAGAAAGGATTTTCCATTTCCAGACTGGAAAGAAAATCATTTTTTCAGTTTCCTTTTCTTTAAATGGAGTATTTTAGAACATAATTTCTAAATTATTGAAATAAAAATAAACAGTGATCCTCTTCATATGAAGATAAAACTTTCTTTTATATATCTGCAATTTACATTTTTACATCAGTGACTTCATGGCACTGTGATTGACCTTGACCAACCATACCCCTCACTCAGGAAAAAAAATTCCAGATTGTTCATATATATATACATATATATATATGTATATATATAATGGAAAATTTAGAAATCACTAATTAAATTTCAACTAAAACTTATCCTCCAATGAAGTTGAGTGTTGCCAATATTGTGCAGCTTTCGCAAATTAAACATATGGTTTCTGGCAGAGCAATCCCCAATGCAAATGGCACTTTCTTCAGTTTTCCACAGTGAATAATCTACTAACATCCAAAATACCTTATTTCCATGTTCAATGCTTATATGTATTTGGTTTTATAATATTTATCAAAGTGCATTACCTTCTGCTTATATATTTTCCCCATTCAATTAAGGAGGCAAAGTAAACAATTATCATTTTTACTTGTCTACATTATTTTATCCTTTGAATCAAATATAGATTTTGCACAGAAATGAGGTACATTGCTTGAAAGATTGAATGAACTAGACAAGTGCAAACACTTAGTATATTTTTATTTTCATGATAAACTAAATAGATAAACTAAACTAAAAGATAAAAGTGATGTGGAGATGGAGATCTGTCAACAGAAATTATCCAAGATTGAAACATGAAAAAAAAAATTAGGCAATCAAAATATGTTTATTACGTGTGCTGATCTTCTACAGTGAGTGTAATCATTATGTTCTGCAATACGTACTAATAAAAGTTTAAAAAATGTAAAAATCATGAAAAAGTTTAAAACAGTAATAAAAATCTGTGGAGCAATATGTAGTGACCTTTGAAATTTAAGTTAAGAAAAAGAGAAAGATGTATACTAAATATTTGCTGAGATGAGAATTTTTCAAAATTAGTGAGAAATAAACCGCAAATGGGAATAAAGAAAAGAGAAGAAAACAGAGAAACCCAAGCACGAAAAGTGACCAATGAAAGAATGTGACAAATAAGAGAAAACATGATAAAAATTTAAGAGCTATAAACCTACTTTTATTGTATCTCAATCAAGTTGTGCAGATATCATGTTTTTAAAAATTGAAATTTTGTGACAACCCTACGTATTGGCACCATTTTTTTTTTGAAACAGCACATGTTTACTGCATTTCTCTGTGCCTTGTTATATAACTCTCACAGTATTTTATGCTTTTAATGTATTATATCTGTTATGGTGATCTGTGATCATTAATCTTTGATATTATTTTAATTTTTGTGGGCAACACAAGGTGTACTGATAAATACTGTATGTGGTCTAAGGGCTTCACTAGTAAGGCATTCAACTCTCCCTCTCCTTAGGACACCTTATACTTTGAGATACAACAATATCCAAACTAAAGCAGTTAATCAATTAATAATCCTACAATGAACTCTAAATATTTAAGTGAAAGGAAGAAGCAAGCTTCTCTTACTTTAGAAAAAAAAAAAGAAAGTTTTAAGCTTATTAAGAGAGACATGTTGAATGCTAAGATAAACTAACAACCAGATCTCTTGTGCCAAGTAGGCATGTTGTGAATGAAAAGGAAAATTCTTGCAGAAAATTAAAAAGTCTACTCTAGAAAGAATATGAATGAGGAGAAAACAAATAGCATTACTACTGATACAGAGAAAGCTTCAGAAGTTTTAGATAGTAGCTTAGATAAGTCATAACATATCCTTAAGACAAAGCCTAGAGCACAGCAAGGCCCTAATTTGCTTTAATTCTACAGAGGCTGAGAGGATAAGGCAGTTGCAGAAGAAAAGTATACTGCTGGCAGAGGTCGATTCATGGGATTTAAGGAAAGATGCCATCTGATGACAGAAAATTGCAATGTGAAACACCCCATGCAGATGTGAAAGCTATAGCAAGTTATTCAGAAGATATAAACAAGATAATTGTTGGAAACAACTACACTAAACAGCAGACTTTCAATATAGATGAAACATCTATTGGAAGAAGCCATCTAGAATTTTCAAACTATAGCAAAGTCAGTGCCTGACTTCAGAACACCAAAGGATACTAAGTTGGTATATGGTTCCCTTAAGAGAAACCAAAATTATAAGTAAAGAGTAAAATAAACGTAACAGAAATTCTGGAGATTGATCTTTCTCAAATAGAAAAGAAATTAAGCGATAGTTTGGGGGTAGAGGAAAAGAGAATGAAAATATAAGATGTGTTATGTGTATGCACCAACTCCACACAATGAGTGTGTACTGCATCCACATACTAATAAAAATTTTTGGTTTACTATTGCATATAGCATGATCAGTGATAATGTACCAACATTTTGAAAAGCTAGAAGTAAGGATTTTGAAAATTTGCATAATAGAACATGATAAATATTTAAAGACATAAATATGTTTAATTCGATTTAAACATTATGAATTACATACATGTATAGAAACATTGCCTGGTATTCTGCTAATATGTACATTTTTAAGATTTTGTTTATTAGCTAAAATAAAATAAAAATAAATAATAAGGCCTAAGGTCATCTTATTACTCTGTTTGTTTTTCTATTTTATTAGTACCTGATCTTTTAAAAAGAGTTTTTTTTTCTACTTATGTTGGGTCTTATTGTATGTTTACTCATTTTCTTTTTATCCAGAAAGATATTGAACTGTTTTTGAAACATTTCTTCTTTTCTAATATAGACATTGAATGTTATAAAACTATTGCTTACTGCTTGACATCACAAAAATTTACTATGCTGTGTTTTAATTTTCATGTGGTTACAAGCCTGTCTTGAGTTTCCTTTGACTGTTTTTTAATATTTCTTATTTAGAAGTGGGTCATTTCAATTTCATATAGTTGAGGCTGCTCTAGAGAACTCTACTTTTGTTACTGATTTCTATTTAGATTCACTGTTGCCAGCGAAAATACTTTTTAGTATTTTAATTTTTAGAAATATATTATTTAGAAATGCAATTTCCAAGTAGAATAGATACTCTGTACTTCTCTTACTGATTTATAATTTGTTTTCATTGCCGTCAGAGGTCCCTTTTAGAATAATTCAACTATTCTAAACTTGTTGAGGATTTTCTGTTGTTGCTGATCAGAATGTGGTCTTTGTCTGCAATCTCTGGACATTGGAAATGAATTTGTATTCTGCTGTTATTCTTCAGATGCTCCATAAATATAAATTACAAGCTGTTTGTTTATGATGTTGTTGAATTCTTATTTACTCTTGCTAACATTCTATTTGTCTTATTAATTGTTGGAAAAGGGATGTTTAAATCTTCAATGATAGTTGTGTATCATCTTACATCTAATAGCTTTATTGAGTTTTATTCAAATGATTTGAAGTTCTTATTTTTTCTCACAATTGTTATATAAGCCTTTCATCACTGCAACAAAAGCTGAAATAAGCAATTTGTAAGAATGAAAGGTGTATTTAAGTGACACTTTCAGAAATTCCAGACTGTGGTTATTTATTTCATGCTTTGAACCTGTGGCAACATAATACATTATTAAAGGAAGCAAATGGGAAAAGAGTTACCTTCTGGTGATACCGTCATAGCCTTACAACAGTGACCTAATTTCCTTCCATCATGCCTGACCTCCTGAAGATTCCACAACCACCCAGTAGCAGCCAAGCTTTAACACAGCAGCCTGAGGGATGCTTAAGATTCAAACCTTAACAAGTATAAAAACTTCTAGGTTTGAGAAACTTAAGTTTAGTTGCTACATTTTCTTTCTCATTGAGGCATCGTATTTGTAATGATCTTCCTTATCTGCAATAATTGCTATGCTCTGAAGTTTAACCTAATAGTAGCATAAACATTCCTGCTTTGTTCTACTTACTATTTTAATGATATGTAATTACCTATTTTTTCACTTTCCTCCATTTAAATCATTACGTTTGAAATGCGCATCTTGTGGGTAGCACCAAATTTGGTCCCGCTTTTATTTCACCTGTTCTGTCAATCTCTGTTTTCCTCTATTTAAATCATTTTCATTTAATAGAGTATTCATATATTAGTGATTTAACTCTGCCATTTTTTTTCATCTTTTACTTTCTGTGTTTTTTTTTTTTTTTCTGGTTTCATTTTCCTTTCTCTTGATTACTGAAGTATTTGTGGAAAATCTATAATATTTATACAATAAGAAATAAATCTTAAATATTCACTGATGGGATTAAAATATCTGGTTCTCATCTTTATTTTCTATAAATCTATTTTTCCATCTCATATCTTCTTCTTTCTGCTTGAAGGACAGCCTTTAAAATTTCATTGCAATGTGGGTGTGATGGTAATTTTTTTCATTTTCACATGTCTTAAAAAGTTTCTATTTTTTCCTTTTAAATGAAAGAAACTTCTGAGTATAAAGTCTCCTTTGAAAGATTTTCACCCCCAAAGCTTAAAGATGATCCAAGCTTTTCTCACTTGTCATCAAGCTAATTTTTGTTCCTCTGTTCATATGTCTTTCTCTCAAACTACTTATAAGACTTTTCTTTCATCTCTCGTTTTAAGCAATTTAATTATGATTTGACTTGGAGTAAGTTTCCTTATGTTTCTTTTGTTTGAAACACATCAAGATTCTTCTACTTTATGATTTTTATTAAGTTTAGAAAAATTTAAGTCATTACTTCTGACCTCTGTCCTTATCAACTTTCAGGATTATGATCACATGCACATTATGCCATTTAATGTTTCATATTAACTGATATGCTCATTATTATTTTCTTTTGTACTATGCATTTAAGAAAATTTCTTTTCATGTGAACCCAAGTTCTTTAATTCTATAATTTTTCTTCTGCCATTAATGTCATTTAATATACTTTATTATACTCATATATTTTAGCTTCAACTGCTAGACTTTTTTTTAAGATTTTAGTTTTTTCTTAACTTTTTAAAAATATGTAGTGTAGTGATTGTATCTTGTAATATCTTTGACAATTTTAAAGACCTTTTATGACTTTTTTTATATGTTTAGTAATTTCCATTGATTACTATTCATTGGGACTTGTACTTTTTAGATCTCTCTAAATATATGAATATATAGATATATATCTATACATCTATAAAATCAATAAAAACATCAAAATACATATATTACTTTCTGTGTGTTTTTAGGTTTTACATATATTTTTAGTACATGTTTGCTCTACATAATGATTAAATGCATTGTGGCAAGTTCCTACATACACACAATAAATTATTTCTTTTTACTTCCTCTTCCCTACTCTCCCTCACCAGTCCCTTCATTTCTGGTGCACTTCTCAACATATTGTGCATTTTTACAAATATTTCAAGCTTTTTTCTAGGATGAATTTGGGTTTCTGGAAGTAGTTTGATCCTGACTGCACCAGCTTTTAGAATTTATTATACAGGAATATAGTAATGCTTGAATTAGTTTTATTATTTATTCTCACCTACTCAGGTGACCCTTCTGTTTACGCTACTCAATTGTCCCTGTCAGGGAGATTTTAGTATTCCTAAAAAGCAACAATATTATACTGCATCCAAATGTTTCTGATCTCAGCATCAGGTAGCTTTTTCACACAAATGTGTAATCAGTACCTGGTTGAATACCTGCAGAGGAGCTTTTGCAGTGCTGCGACCCATGTGGCTCCTGAGGTTCTTGGGGTGAAGGACCGCGAGAGGGTGCAAAAAATAAAGAGAGAGACAAAGCTGGAGTCAGGTGGAGCCCTTATCCTCCTGATGGGAAGAAAGGAACTGATCAACCAATGTTGCAGGTTTATTTATATACAGGGAAGGATGATGTCAATTTCAGCCCCTCTGCCTAGCAACCCAGGCCTGGATTGTTTAGGAGCCTCCTGTTTTGCTGGGCTGTAGGAGCATTTTTCACGTGGTTGACCCAGGTGCTCTTTGTTACTTTGGTAAGGTCATGTCTGGGTCATTTTCCAGCTTCAATGGCTCCCAACATACCCATATTTTTTGTTTTGTTGTTGCACAGGATGGGTGGTCAGCTGAAGCTGGAGGAGCTGTGTTGGGGAGCTCTGAAGAAGATCTTTTTAAGCGAAGTCCGAAGATTTTAAGTTCCTGCATTCCGCAATTGACACCCTGTGTGGTCCATTAATCCATAACCGTAGTCAGCTACCAGTGTAGCTGACAACTGTCCAAAGATGTTAGTGATTTGAGTTTCCTTTATAACATATTACTTTATCATTGTTTTATATACCTCTAGTAGTTGTATGTTTTCTGCAGGATATTCAAGACCAAGTTAAGGTGAGACCTGTTCTAAAAACAATCAGTTTTTGGTTATTTATCAAGGTTAAATTTCCTCAAGAAATGTCTTGGAACCCTACATAGCACCTCTTTGTTTTTCTCAGTGTCAGCCATTTAGATGAGTCACGGTCATTGCTTGACCAAGTTGCTCTCTGTGAAAGCCTGGGAGATTCTTTCTCCTGGTAACTCTCCTTAGGCACACCACACATCAATGATCACTTTCCTCTGTGGTCTCATAGTCTCCTTGATCAGAAGACCAGGGACTCACTGAGTATTGGGTGTTACAGCAGAGGTTCTCTAATGTGCTGGGTCCTCACTGACCTTGGAGAGCTAGGGCCAAAATATTGGCTATCCTTTTAGCCCATCTGTCTCTCCAATTGTTGGTCTCTAAAGCTCACTTGCTGAACATCCAGGAGAAAAGATTATTAACAGTACAATGTAATAGAAGCAGTGAGCATAACATTATCATCTTATCTAAATATCAAACATCTTAGAACATAAAATAGAACCATTATTTTTTAAAACCATGGATATTCTGATGTTTGAATACCTGTAGAATGTTAACAAACTGTTACATATTTTACACAGAAAATAGAAATCAAAACCATACCTAATGTTGTAACATGACAATTATGATGACATTTTTAACACACTTTGATTTGTATTTTTTTAAACATAAGATATCCTCTTTTTGATCAACCATCTAATGCATAAAAGCTTTTACCTAACTTGCTGACATTTAGTGGGATGTACATCTCACAAGTTTTGTTACAGGCTAAGGTCTGAATCTGAAACAAAATATTGTCACCATAAACAATCCCTGTTTTACATTTTGAAAAACCTATACATCTGGAAGCATGAATACATAAACATATCATGAGGTTAATAAAATCTATCATAGCTATATGAAACCTTTGTGTGGGCATTTTTAAATCAAAAAACCTTATTGTATTATTTCATTTGGTGATGACCAATGTGAACATATTTCAATAATATTTTATATATCTTTAGTTGGGGTGTTTCCCTTAAGGCTACGGAGATCATTGGGGCCTCTAATCAACAAACAAGAACTGGTTTAAAATGTTACCAGGCAGCTGCTTTCTTATTTATCAAATGGAGTCTTGTCCAACAATCTCCCCACAAGGGGTTTTGTTTATTCATCTTAATAATTTTTGATGACTTATGAAAAACTCAATTATAACATTTACTGTATTATTTTTGAACAATGAGAGACTCTCAAGGTATGATAAACAACAACATACGTTACTTTTACATAACCAATTTTAGCAACATTTGGACTAACTGGGAACCCAGGTGGAAGCACACTTTTTAAGTCTGTTATCCAAATTAAACTTTGACTAAATGATCCAAGAATATAAAAAGGAGAAAAATTGTTGAGCTCAAAATAAAAGGAACAGCAGCTTACAGAATGAACAAATGGACAAACATGGACAGATGATCTGTACAGATTTGAACATAGAAACAGAGTTGTTGGTGTCCACAAGAACTCTCTAAGTTCCCGGGGGCTATTTATACATTTGTATCATGCCCCTTTGCTGAACTAGCTCACTTCTTACGCCCCATGTCCTTGGGGTTAGAACTCCTGTCACCTCCAGCACCCCATGACCTCAGGGCATTTCTTAGGTGCTCCGTGCCACTTTCTTAGGTGCTCCGTGCACTCCTGTATGGGCACTTGTGCTTTTGGCTCCACAGATGTGAATGATCACTAGCTCAACTGACTCCCAAAAACACCTTAACAGACTGGACAAACAGACAAACAGGTACACAGGCAGACTGACAAACATCTTACACAATCAGAGTGCACTCGAATATATTTTAGCCAAATTGCTGATTTTTTTACAATTGTAGAATTTGTAATTATAAATAGACTAGTCAGATTTGTTGTAGGTCAATTAGCAGAGATCTCTTATAAAAGAATTTGGAAAGGAGAAAATCTTATCTATAATTAACATAATTTTTTCATAGGATTTAGCATATACTCTTATCTACTTAGACTTCTGGTTTTATTATTTGTTACCATCTTCTGGGTATCTTGGGTCAATTAAGTTTGGCTCTAGCTTCATCTGTTTCTATCGGTTATGGTGTGGTCTCTGAGGCATCACTATCATAGAACTGAGCACCTGTTTCTTGAGAGGTGGATTCGCCTTCTTCTCTGGGTTTGGATTCATGATACAGCTGAATGGCACACTCTGGCACCCAGGTAGGCCAATTAGTATTTCCTGGGAAAACACAAGCATACTCTTGACCCCAAATTAGCAGTGAGCTAGGTTAAATGGAATTATATGCACAAGGCAGAGGCATTTTGATGGAAGGTAGCATAGGAAACAGAAGACTGTTGAATGATATCTGAAGGAGTAACAGTTCATAGGTGTGGATGAAAACAAAAGTAGCAAGCATGAAGGAGGGAAGCATAAGCCTCCTTCTTTCCCCCTGAGGGTGTAAGCAGGCAGCACTCATACCATCTCTTTGCCCTACTCCTGCACAGTGCAAGAATGTTTACAAAATGAGAACCCTGCCCCCACCCGAGTCACTAAACCAAGCTTCCAAACTTCAAGTCGATATAATGCATCAACCATTCCCATCCACCATTGTCAGCTTGGCAACCAGACACATTGCTTTAAACCAGTTTCTAGCTACAAAGGCATGCTTATTTGTAATATTTTACAACTTGAACATTTTAACACAGATTTAACCAATATTAACTCTGTCAACATTGTTTTACATTAGAACACTAACATTTTGCGCTTGCAGCTGAAACAAGCAACATTGTTTCTTTACCTCCGTTGTCTGCACCAAGCTCCAGGCTTGGTGGAGTTCCTTGTTTTTCTCATGTGTTGGGGCCTGTGAGAAGTAGTGAGAGGAGCAGAAAGCAGCAGTTTCTCCCTGTTAAATAACCCTTTTAAAGACTTGTGTTGGTTTTTCACCTAATCATGTTCTAAACTGTTTTCCCATTTCCTCCAAAGTATGTAAATTTACAATTCTTTCTTCTGGAAACAAACTCAAGAAATTTAGCAATTCAGTGTAGTGTCAGTGTATTGACAACTAAAATTGACTTACGAAAGCAAAAAAGACCTAAATAAATTACATTAATCGTGAATTTGAAACAAGTACCCCTGAAGTAAATAATTTTGAAAAACAACAGCGCTTAAGAATTTACACTACCAGATATCAAGACTCACTACAAAGTCATAGTGAGGCCATATGCAGTCAATTATCAGTTTGTGAAAGCCAAATGTTGAATTTTTAGGTTAGTTGTTGTCCCAAGCTTATGATTATTAAGACCCTGTCTAATCCAAATCCACCCACAAAATGTAAATACTAGAATGAAGCACACCAACAGTTCCATATTCCTTTGTGATTCTTTAGAATGTATTTGCCCATATCTAACACCTGGTAAAAGCGATATATTTCTTTCACTTTGGTTTCTCCTAAGCCAATTTTCCCTTGAAGCCTCTTAAGCCTAGTTGTGTCAGGCTTCTCTCAAGCCAAAGTGTTTAGCTTTTTATTTTATTTTACTTTATTTTATTTTATTTTATTTTATTTTATTTTATTTTATTTTTTTGTAGAAAGGGAAGGGGTTTCTCACAGGCCTGTTTTTAATGGGCCCTAGAGAAGAAGGGAGTTATGCTCCATGCTTTACACCTGATGAAGCCAATATCAATACACTCCAGTGATGACTATTGACCTATACCAATTCACTTCTCCCACTAGTTGTGCCCACATCGAGAAGTGTCCCCTCACCCTCAATCTCTTACCCCGTCCGTGTTCTGGCACCATATGCCACAACCCATGCGGCTCCTGAGGTTCTTAGGGTGAAGGACCACAAGAGGGTGCAAAAATAGAGAGAGACAAAGCTGGAGTCAGGTGAGGCCCTTATCCTCCTGATGGGAAGAAAGGAACTGATCAACCAATGTTGCGGGTTTATTTATATACAGGGAAGGATGACGTTAATTTCAGCCCCCTGCCTAGCAACCCAGGCCTGGATTGTTTAGGAGCCTCCTGTTTTGCTGGGCTGTAGGAGCATTTTTCACGTGGTTGACCCAGGTGCTCTTTGTTACTTTGGTGAGGTCATGTCTGGGTCATTTTCCAGCTCCAAGGGCTCCCAACATTGCAGATCTCTGGGATTCTGTCTTTTGTAGCTCCTTCTTGTATTGTACCATTTTCAAATTTAAGCCATCTTGTTCTCACTGGATGTTCAACTCCATCTACTAAGAATATTTTACCCTTGCCCCTTAACATGGCCTTAAAACATTTCAATAGGACACCATTGAATCGTGGTAATCCCCTGGGGTTTTTTTTGTTTGTTTGTTTTGTTGTTGGGCTTTTTGTTTTGTTTTATTTTGTTCTGTTTCTATGTTACAGATACATCACTGTTCTTGACAAACTAAGGTCTTTGAATAATTGTTTTACATATTTTATCTGTTTTCTGTCTGTTTGAGGTTGAAGGATAAGTTTCATTTACATTACTTCACTTTTGTTTGGAGCATAATTTAGTACTAAATTCTTAAACCTAGAAGAAATACCTGCTTGTTTGTTAGAACATTCCTACATTTTCCTGTACTTTTTAAATTAAATTACATGTTATTTTTAAGTGCCATTAAAGTAATTAATCAACCTTAAGTGATAGAGGCTTGATGACCAAGTCTACAGTAGAGCAGTTGTTGGAATAATAAAACAAGGATTATCAAAACATCATGTTGTCATTGCTTAATAACTGATTGGTCCATGACAGCATCTTAGACACTAAATATCATGAATATTCATTCAAGTCACACTGTGACATCAGAACGAAGCTTCAAGGGTATGTCCTTTTTAGTCTTTTGACTTCAGAGTAGACAGTAGTGTCAAAACATAGCCATATTTTGATATGAAGCTCACCTGTTTCTTTCTCTCTTTAAAATTATTATCAAGTTTTAGATTGGGATGTAGTCATTACATTTAAACTTAGGATGCTGAATTTATGAACAGAATATTAGTAAACAGGAAAGAAATCAATAAGCAATAAGCAAGTTTAGAAGTCATTATATTGGAATAATTTAAGGTCAAGAAATGTTCCATTAACAAAATTTTTCAATGTAGGATTGCAAGATTTTCAAAGAATTTACTTTGTTTTAGTTGAACTAGCAGTTCACTTTCATAGAGAATATGAAGACACTGAGGTTCTCTATTTTGTCTCCCTAAATGACCTAGATAAATTTTAATAACACTTTTAAAATTTACTTACATTACTGTAAGATTAAGATTTTCATGACTTATTGAACCAACATGTATCTAGTCAAAAGTAAGGGATTTTTATTCTTAAGGACCATGAATATATATGCTTTTCTTTGTGAGGTGGAATAATCATCCACCAAGTAAATCTGCATACTAATCCCCTCAAACAGTGATTGTGTGGCTCATGTGAAAAAGAAATTTGGCTGATGCAATTAGGTTAAGGAATTTGAGATAGGAATTTCAGAGTATTCTGGATTAATAATGTGACCCCAATGTAACAACAAAGGTCCATTTAAGAGAATATTTATAAGCAGAAGAATCTGAATCAGGGAGGGAGGTGTGATAGTGGCATCAGAGATAGGAGTGAGACAATTACCAGAAGAAAAGGTGACAAGACAAAGAATGTACTTAGTCTTTCAAAGATGGAAAAGGTGAGAAATAAATTTCCTCCTTACAAACTAGAAGAAAGAAAGTTCTGTCAACACCATCAATTTAACTCGCAAAGCTGATTTTGGATTTCTAACCTCCAGAAAATTAAGGCAAAGTACTTTGTGTTGTTTCAAGTCTCCAATTATGTCAGTTTTTACAAAAGCAATGGCAAATGAACATACTTTTTAATGAGACATCACTTTTTACCTTGAATTGTAGTTATGTAAGAATATTTTTTAGGAAGCTGTAACCTTTGTTAGGTCAGGTTCTGTGCCATTTTTGTCTTACTCATATTTCTAGACATCATGCTGGTTAACACAGTACCTTTAACATGCATGTTCTGAATATAAAACATGCCACCCAAATCTAGTTCATGAAATGAAAAGTTGCCAACAAATAATAATCCTGTTGACCAAGGAAAGATTGTATCAATGAGAATTCTTTTAAGTATAGCAAGAGTATTAGTTTTGTAACATATTCAATTTTCCACCATCTTTTGAACTTTCTAGAAATTTCTAGTTCAACTTTAGATTGAACCAGTTGTCTTAAAAAAAAAAAATCAAAAAGTTTACATATCCATGCTAGAAAACTATCATTTATTTTTATTACTGTTATTAGTAATAGGGGTGGTAGGTGTGGTATATATTTGCTGTATATAATGTCTACATTCATCTTGCGGAGTAGGTACATGTATGTACTCAACATTTGAATTCTTTTTATTCCCCTTCTCCCCTTCCACTGTCTCTAGATTCCCTTTCTCCATTTTCATTTTCTTAGTTTATGTTCGTAATATCTAATGATTACATTTATTGTAGATAGTTACTGCATACGTCAGACATATCTGAATTCTGTTTACATCCCCTTGCCCTCTGTCTTCCCTCCAGGCTCCATCTCTCAGTCCATCACCTTCCCACTTGCAAAATACCTTTCTTCCTGCTTCCTTTCTTGGTGACTTCATTGAAAAAATGTAAACACGAGTGAGCATCCGCTATATTTTTTAAGGATTTCTTTTTGACGCAAAGATATACGTGAAGGTGGGGACATTTCAACATCCCACTATTTTAGAAGTTAATAAGAAATTTTTAAGCATATGTCTTGTGTTTATTGGATCAGTCTTCAATTTACACAATAAAATTGTAGCTTTTGGGGGTGAGAAAACTGGATTTTCTATTCTTTTTAATGGAGAAAAAACAGAAGTGATACAAAGGTCCTTTCAGAGGGGAAGAAACCAGAGAGGATTTTGCCTCACCAAATCCAGTTTTCTAAACTTATTTTAAGAAGAAAGAAGAAAATTGAAAGCCAAATTTCATAGGATTCCATAGGAACTGAAATCCAGGACAATACTATCCAGCCTCGTGCTGCAGGATTATGGTTTGTCTTTCTATTAGAGCTATATTGCATGAATTTCATAAGTTATTTATGAAACCTAGTGGAGAGATGTTGAAATAATTCATATTTATCTAAAGAGAGAGGCAAAAATGAGTAAGTGCTGTTGAGAATGAGAAGGGAGCATGTGGTCCCTCTTATGCCTTGGAAACTGTCCAATAGAAAATGAAAATTTGCTTGTTGAGAGTTAATAGTCCATGAACCTTTCATGCCTGTGCATTTATTGTAAGCTAATACAATAAAAATATTTTTTCAGACTACCTCTTCAAAAATATTTTTAGAATAAATGGCCTTAAAAAATAGAGCTAGTAGGGGGCTGGGGATTTAGCTGCCTGGCAAGTGTGAGGCTGTGAGTTCAATCCCCAGTACCAAAATAAAAATAAAAAGTAAATTTTAAAAAAGGATATAGCATCACCCTTTAGAGAAATGACAGGTTTACTTGATGTTCAGAATAATAAAGATAATATCTCCATACAGACAAAAGTATAGACCACTTTTTTGGCAGTGATACTATAAGAAGTTGAGGCTTCCTACTTGTGTAACATCTACCTGTACTGCTCCACGTCACACTCAAAGACAATGGTTATAAACGTGAAGATCATGCTGCTTACTATATAATGAGCAATGAAGTTCTATGATGCAAAGGACTATATATTTTGCCAGGATTCATTTATATGAAGCTGTTACAAAATAATACCTGTGACAGCGAAAATCTTAGATCTTACACATTCAACTAAGATCTTGACATTTAACTGAATTGTTTTATCATTGGTAAATTTTATACCCTCTTGTATTAATCAATTTCATTTAAATGTCTAATTTCAGGGTCATCCATTGTGCTGTAAATTACAAAATCATAGAATTAGCAATTCTAAAAATGTAATCCCAAGATTATTTCAATGGAATCTCCAGGTGAATATGTGTATGTGCATTGTATACGTATATATGTATATGTGTATCTGTGTATGCAGATATACATACATATGTATACATATATATATAGTTTAAAGAATTCAGTAACTGATTTAAAGAGTATTTGTATGGTAAAAGATAGAGAAATTCGTAGTTTTACAGAATCTTCAGGCAATTCTAGAACATTCTCCATTTCCAGTTGTTACATTACACTTGCTTTTTAAATGTGTCTTATTGGAAGTATTTCTGGAACAAATAGATTTGCTTAGAAAAACGGATTCGTGAGAAGGAATTATCTACTCTCTATCTCTGTCAAAACAAACACTAGGCTTAACACTTAAGACATTTCTTTCAAGTTCCTAAGCAGTCTATGATAATACTGTCATCACTTTATATATTTAGGTTTGCAAGTTCAGCTTTTAAAAGGTTGCTTTGACTTTTTAAATCTTTTTTAAAACCATTGTTTACTTCATCTGCAGAGAACATTGCCATTAAATCAGTGCTGCTGATTACTAGATTTAGAGACCCGAACAACATTTCAGCATGCAAGAATGAATGGGCACAATTCTCTTTAAATCAGTCACTGAATTATTCTTTTCATTTTGCAGCAAAATTAAAACTATCGGGTTATTGCTATAGAGTGAAGAGTGTGGGTATGAACTAAATTTTGGCTCTCTAGCTTTTAGTTTTAAGACTTCAATTTTTTTCTAGTTTTAAGACTTTCAGCAAATAAAATGTTTGAAGTTATATATAATGATTACAATTATATGTTATGACTCATTAACCTGTTCTATAGTCTTTAGTAACTATTGAGTTGTCACTTTTTAGAATGTGTAGTTAAGTTATAAATGGTAAAAATAATGACATTTAAAATTTTTAAATTATTTTATGATCCATATCTAGAGCAATAATTCAAGGAAAGAGATACTTAAATGCATTTATATATATTGAAGACCCTTGCAACGGTGCCGGTGACCAGGGACCCCTGCAGCGAGTCCTCGATCTCTCACCACGTGTTATGGTGCAGGGCGGGAAGAAGGATAATTGTAGCACAATTGAAAAAGTTATAAAATCTTCATGGTTTTAATAACAAAAAATGCTTTTTTAATGTTATATCGTATGTCTGCTTATTTTTCATTAGAATAATAATCACACAGCAGTGAAATATGAGAGATCATATAGTGATTTTTATTTTATATATCAATATTACTAGCTAATAATATGTACCTATTATTATTGAAAGAGAAAATAATTGATGTTAGGGGAATATTTTCAAATAGCCTGCAACTGTTAAGATATTGAGAGAAGTAAGGAAAGGAGGACATACGTACATGCATTTCTGAGAACCTTTTTCATATTTTGAGAAATTATTCAAGAAGTATCTTTCTAACTAACAGAAAGTTTATTTGCTTGCTGGAAGAACTAATTTATCTCAGTTAAAAATAAAGCAAAACAAACTGTAACAACGAATTTTCTGCATAGTCTCACACCTTCCTCTTGTCAGATGTAAACACCGATTTGAAATATTACTCACATTATCTGGTAAAGTTTACTGTCAGTTTAGGTAAATGTCCAGATGTGAAGATCTGTATATATATGGTAAATGTTCTGTATATATATGGTAAACGTTTTAGAACGTTATCTAGATAACGTTAGATAACTTTATCTAAAGTTATCCCTTAGCAACTCTACCTTGCTTTATAAAGCAGAAAAGTGAAAATATGATATTTTTGTGATCCCATATAAAAATCCTGGTCTCTTCAATGTTATAATAAGTTCTTCATTCATGTGTATTTTCAATAAAAGATGCTTTTCAGGCTATTTTGCTCAGCATTTCTTTGTTTCTCTGTCTCTGTCCCAATACATTTTTTATTCCAAACATCCTGAAAAAGAACATGGATATATTTTATGATAGTCAATTAGATATTATTAAGCACATAAGACTATATTAGACTATGTGGTGGGTGACAATAAGTTTTAAACATCAAAAAGAACAATCCATATGGGATAATAGTGGATAATCTGTACTTCTTTTATATAATATAAATTAGTATGAAACATGTTCATTTTTACCAAAAAGACCATCATTGATAAATAATTAAAATATTGATGTTTTCCTCTTATGCAAAAGAAGGGGAAGAAACAGACTAGAGCTGGTACCAGAGTTCTACAGTGTCAACAATACCCAGGAATCCTTCTACTCTCTGCCCGTCCAATATATACACACATTTGCATAGTTGCCTTATGTTTGCATTAGGTAAAATTCCAGCCATTATATTATTACAAGTAGAGGAAGACAGAAAGGACACAAAAATGGATTCACTGATTAAATTATCTCGAATTGAGAAGTTCTCCTGGAAACCTTATTGAACAATATCTGACCGTACATTTGAGACAAAGCATTATTCTCATACCCTATTTCAAAGAGCTTCTTAGGCATATTCTTCTTCAGTCAGGTTTATTAATTTTCATGAAAGAAAAGTCCTGTCTTTAATTGTGTAGAGGAGACTGGACATTTATTATTACTGAGAATCTTGGCTACAGAGTTCACAAAAATTTCTAAGAGATAGGTAACATTTACAGCAGCCTGGGATTTTCCAGGCTAAGATGTCTCTTCAACCTGATAAGCTGCCTGGAAATGATCACTCTTCATTCTCAATGGGGATTTAACCCCACTTTAGCAGTTAGTGCTCTGTGTATAGAGCAGTAAAATTGCACTGAAACGAAAGCATTCATCGAGAAACTAGACGATTATCCTCCTGGAGAGTGTTGCTCTTAACCTTTCTAGAGAAACAAATACTGAAACCAATTATCTTCTTTGGGTAAAGAACAGAGAAGAATATTTTTCACGGGAAAGAAAATTGCCTAAGACCTTGGGGATACATTTTTCATTTTCTTATGTATTGTCATATTGAATTGAACTTTTCTGTGCAGTCCCACATCTGAACTCAAACCAGAACTTTGCATAATGATTTTTCTAACCTGTTACTATTAATGACATTTGAAATTTTTTTCACAAATAATTTCAGTAAATTTGTAGCAAATTTCTTTTATTGGAATCAGCCTCTGATAAATAATGGGGTATTCAATGTTTCCATGGAAACAGAATTTTCAAAATGAGTCCTGATTATGAACATGGCTTACTGACAAGATCTTTAGATTTAAAAATCTTTTTCACAGTTTTAATAGTATTTACAGAATAAGGACAACATTAAATATGCATATATATTGTATTATCTGATATTTCTGTGTTTATATGTCCAGAAAAAAGTTCAGAACTTTTCATATGAATTATTTCTTATAAAATTTTCAATCAATACCTACTGGTTTGTATATATGAGTACAGGAATCATAAGAGTTCTTAAATTTGCTTTTAATTAAGAAATTCAATATGACATCATCTGTTCTCTTTTAAAGATAAAATTTCATATTTATACCCAAGTGGTTATTCCCATTCTCTTTTGGCAATGAAGAAACAGAACATCTCATATATATTAATCTATGCCCTGCAGAGGATAAATAATCCCAATTTGAACATTTTGGCTGTTATTTTACTACAAAATATTTATGAGATAATTGATCATTCACAGGACACATATTTTTATTCAATGTCTAATATACACTGGGTCTTTTAGTGGTTATCTAGTGTAGGAGGTTTAGAAGAACATTTAATAGCATCTTCATGATCTATTTACTTATCTCTCTTCACAAAGAATTGGATACTTTGCATACGTGTTTCCCTCTCTGTAGATGCAATGTCAGAACTGCAGTGTATGAGTTGAGACAAA
>RJWM01020092.1:0-37386 GCA_004363535.1 Dasyprocta punctata
TGTGACATAAAATAGTTTCCTATATGTGTGGAAACCACAGACCTGCCCTTAACCTTTTCCTTCCCTTCTAATACCAGATTATTCTGATCATGGAGGAAATGATTAGGTTGTATACCCACTGACCCCACTGTATTGCCCTACAAATTAGATCACTTACTAGAAATTGTTGCCTGGGAACTTTCAGTCTATATTAGGAACTGCTGCTGGCTATTCTAAACTCTAAAAGTATTTTCAATCATTTTGATTTTTTAAATAATTGCTTTGGGTTCTCTTTGTTTTAATTCTGAGAACCCAAAAGCCACAAGGATCCTTTAAAAATCTGAGGGTATATATGCCAGAGAGAAAGAAGCCGAGATTAAATGTGTAAATAATTCTTGCTTTAATACCCTTAACTAGAAAAACCCTCCCAGCAGCTGCAAACTGAAGAGAAGCTCCTTAAAGTCACAGCCTCTTTCGTGCTTCTCCAGTCAACCCCTGGATTCTTCATCCCTAAGCGCGACTCAAAATTCAGAATTCTCCGCCCCTGAGAGCCTCTGCCCTCTTAGATCTCGGGGAATTTTAGCAAACTACATACTCCCAACCTTTGACAGGAGAGGACTTTCGGGGGCGAGGGATGTGCCTCTCGGGAATCTCAGCATCAGTGGGCGTTTAGCGCAGCCAAGCGACAGGCTGGCGCCAGGGCTCAGCAACAGGGAGGAGCCGGCTGAGGCGGGGAGAACTTTGGCGCTCTGAGCAGAGCCACCCTTTGCTAGCCAGTCGTGTTGCTCCTCGGAGGAAGCAAGCGGCGGTGGCAACTGAGCGGGAAGATAACGAAAGGAAAGAAGAAAGGAAGAGGGCAGCAGAAAAATGAAGCCAATACTGGGGCAGCCCACGAGACGGTGGCCAACAGTGGAGAAAGGCGAATTTGGCTCCTTCTTTTCCGTACCCTAGGCGTGAAATCCCTCTCCAGTGCGCACTCAGGACGGAAAAGGAAAATAATACATCCCAGTGAAAGCGTCTCTTCTTGTTCACCGCTGCCCGTTTGGAACTCCGGCTGCTTCTTAGCCCAGCCGCCTGGCGGGCTCGGACACAGTGTCCGAGGCGTCCTGCAGATGGGGCGGGCAGGGAACTGGCTCCCAAGCCGCGGGTGACAGGCGCTGGCCCGCTCCTGTGCCCCGCTCCGTGCAGGGACCCGGCGGGGAGAGGATGCAGGACGGAGGAGCCCGGGAGCTGTTCTGAGACTGCCCAGGGCGCGCTAGGCTCCAAGTTGGATGGCCCGGAGACCGCTCCAGCTCCTAGGACTGTTTCACCGCGTCTATTGAAGCCGCGCTCGGGACCTGGAGGCGGAGACCTTAGGCGGCGGCGGCTGCAGAGCGGCGAGCCTGGCGCAGGAAGGGGCTCGCTTTCTCCCTGCGGGTCTCAGTAATGAGGAGACCGAGTTTGTGGTGGCTGTTGGGCAGGGTCTGTCTGCTGCTGCCGCCGCCCTGCGCACTGGTACTGGCTGGGGTGCCCGGCTCCTCCTCGCACCCGCAGCCTTGTCAGATCCTCAAGCGCATCGGCCACGCTGTAAGGGTGGGCGCGGTGCACTTGCAGCCCTGGACCACAGCCCCACGAGCAACCAGCCGCGCTCCGGACCGCAGCCGGGCGGGTGCGCAGAGGGATGAGCCTGAGCCAGGGACTTGGAGACCCCTGGCGCCCTCTCAGGGCGCACGCTGGTTGGGGAGTGCTTTGCATGGCCGGGGACCGCCCGGCGCCCGGAAGCCTGGGGAGGGCTCACGGGCCGAGACTCTGTGGCCGCGGGACGCCCTCTTGTTCGCAGTGGACAATCTGAACCGCGTGGAGGGGTTGCTGCCCTACAACCTGTCGTTGGAAGTAGTGATGGCCATCGAAGCGGGCCTGGGTGATCTGCCACTGTTGCCCTTTTCCTCTCCTAGCTCGCCGTGGAGCAGTGACCCTTTCTCCTTTCTGCAGAGCGTGTGCCACACCGTGGTGGTGCAAGGGGTATCGGCACTGCTGGCCTTTCCCCAGAGCCAGGGCGAGATGATGGAGCTCGACTTGGTTAGCTCAGTCTTGCACATTCCGGTGATCAGCATCGTGCGTCATGAGTTTCCGCGCGAGAGTCAGGTGAGACGAGTTCCGCCACGCGGGGTGGAGATGTGCGCTAATGGGAGTCAGGACCCCAGCAGGGGCAGGAGGAAGAAAAGAACTGGGTGAAGTCGGTAGGGCTGTATAACTTTGTTATTGTGTAAAGATTGGACTGTGTCCGCAGCTGGTAGATGGAAGGACCTCAATGGAAGTGGCATAAAACATTTTAAATGCAGACTGAAATAAAATGTGAGGTGGGAGTTGCGGGGGGGCGGAGAGAGAAGTAAAGTGAGAATGCGCGAAAAAGACGTTTTGACCAACTTGTGAAAGTCGAGGCTCAGAACCATGGAGAGCAACCAAGGTTTGGCAGTCTGTAGGGCTGGGAAAGCGGGTGGGGAACCCGAATATGCTAGTCTTACACTCTCAAAAGGAGCTCTGAGAGCCTGTGACAGAAAAAGTACTACCTGCTCCTTTTGACTTCTTCAGAAGATGTTCCTGATCCTTACGTAATGGCGTAAGAAAGAAAGCACATCCCTCAGAATTTCTTTGAGTGAACCACATCTGGCGCTAGTGATAGGGAAAGAGTGACTAACAGTGTTGTGTAATGGAACCTTTTAGAAGTATTATCTGGCAACATAAAAATGGATAGGGATACTCCAGTGGCTGTTTCTTTGTCCCTGCCTTTTTTCTTCCTAAAAGGTAGATATGCAGTTGCTGGGAGTCTGTTTTTGCTCTCATTAGCTACGAATAAAGCAGTAATAATCTCATGAGTTGGTTTCCTATGAGTTAAAAAACACTCAATGAATTTTTAGTAAAAAGAAAAGCTATTTGTGAACTTAGCTGTTGACAAGTAATTGGACATAGATAAATATTTCAGCAGAGGACAGAGTCTTTTAAGCAATAAAAGTTTTCTGTGTTTTATAGGTTTATCATAATATCAAGTTGTAATAAATCTTACACAAAAGATTTGTGAAACAAAATAGGTAATCAGCCCCATTTTAAAGACTGAGAAACTGAGGAAAATATTGAGGTTTGATGAAAATCCATCAGTGTACTAGTAAGATTTCAGACTTCGGAGGATTTCTTTCTCTATATCATTTTCATTTTCTCCTTGTATTTGGGAAAAAAATCATATTTCTTTTGTGCCATTTTTACATGTAACCACAGATAAAAACTCAAATGAGTAAGGGCAATATGCAAGTGCAAAGTTTGATAGAATTTATGCATAAAATATCAAGGCAGTACTAAAGATTTCTTTTTTCTAGAAAATTGAATCTTACATTTTTAATCTTAAGAAGGCCAAGTACAAACTATGCTCAGCAGTTTCCCAGAAGATTCCTACTTAAGGATGAAGTACAGAGATTTGATCTGCAGTGTGCAGGCTAATTAACTTTTATCTAAAGTATTTCTGTCAACTGAATCTGAATGACTGTAGGCAGCAGATGGGAAGGCATGGAAAGTACAGGTGCACAATACCACCCATGGCAAAAGCATTACAAACATGAATTTGCATCCATCAGGTGAATCATTATTAATATATATGCAGAATCAGGTTTAATGAAATGCAGGAGTCAGCATCACTGGCTTCTTTATTATCTAATTCTTCAGAAATTGCCAATAGCAGTCACAGTCTCCAGATGCCTTTCCATTTGCAGATTGTTTGGCAAGAGTCTTTAATAAGAAGAATTGTCTCCCAAAATGTGTGTTCCTTATTTGAAAGAGTAGTCTGTATTCCATGATGGATGTGTGCAGTACACAGCACATTAAAACAAGAGAACAAGAAAAGCAATGAAGCAGCATCTAGAATCAGTAAACTTCAAGTCTTTAAGACCACTGAGGGAATAAAGTCCTCCGGGGAAAACCTTTACAAGCTAACTATAAAACAAATACTCTGCCAAGCACATTTACTTCTGTGCTTCAATCCAGAAACATATTTTAAATCATTGTTGTCACTACTACTTTCATAGTGAACATTTTGAAAGGTAAAGGATATTATATTCATTGAATCTAGTTTTTCCAACAGAAGACATTTTCTTTCAACTCCAATTATATTTTAAATTCAAGCATATCTAACTTGTCTTCCCTTAGTTTTAGTACATCATCTAAATGTCATTATGTAATAGCCTATGTTACAAATGTTCTGTTCAATGTCAAGTCCACCATAGTATGTAATTTTAGGATCTGACCATAATCTGCACGCAACAAAATTACTAACTGATCTTTCCTTTACTTCTCCTGGAAAGTGGACCTTGCTCTATTGCCCTGACTTTCTTAAAAACTTCTAAGTATAAAAGAATGTCAAGGTCATGTTACACCTTAAATAAAATTCCCTTAATTTAGCCACCATAGTTGGAGAGTTCTGCCCAATGATCTAGTTTGTGGATTGTGCCAGTATTTGAATAAACTTACTAGTATAATACAGTATTCTAGAAGACAGTGCAGTTACCCACATACACAAATACATAAAATTGTGTCTCTTATTCAAGTCAATTAAAATTGCTTTTAGATTTGGAGCAATGGCAACTGTTTCCTCTCACTTTCTTTTGAGCTGCTGATATCATTTACATTAAGGTTCTAATTAATGAATAATGGTTTTGGTAACATCCTGTTACAACTCACGAATGGAAGGAGACATCACTGTGATGATCAAACCCCTGAGAAAATATGGTGGTTTATTTCAATATGCTATTTATTCAAAACATAGATACATGGAGTCAATCATCAGCTTGGAAGTGACCAACTCTCCCCAAGCAGGTAAATTCATTAAAAGTTAGTTATCTTTTAGAAAACATATGTATATTGTTGGTACATCATAAAAACAATGTAACATTCTACATTAGATGAGATCAAAGCATATTTTTGACTCTTAAAAAATTACTTCACTAACACATTCTGATCCCCACTTGATGCTAACATACTCTATTTAAATTATCACTTCTTAGTTCTACATTCTTATTACCTTCAAATAATTATATTGCATATACACCTAGATCATTTACATTTGAGTTACATTAGTTTCTACCATTGTTTGTGCTTTATCTTCCATATCCTTGATGCTTTTTCTCTAGGGGTTTTGTGTAATTTTTTCAAAGTTAACTGCTTAAAATTTACTTGTTGAGTCAGTGAGAGATATACATTTTTCTCTAAAACATGTCTCATGTTAACTCCACAATCGTTCCACTGGGGAGAGTTAATGAAGTAATATAATAGGCTTAGATTCAAATCCATGCAACTAAATAATGATTGCACTATTATTTTCAACTCTGGTTTAATATACCAAACTGGTCTTCCTATCACATGAAACATGTGCACTAATATAAATATTATGTGTGTGTTTTAGATATTCATTTTCTTTGACTGCACAAGGATAATTGCTGAAGCCTATTATCAGTACTACTTTTTTATAGAACAATGATATAATTACATAACTGAGGTGTTTCTTGAAGGAACCAGTAAAGGATAAGTATATTTAAAATATCTGCTCTTAACTGTGTTAGTTTTGTTTGATTTGTTCTACCCAGTCCTCTGGGGAAAAAGTGTTTTTCTTCAATTCATGATGAATGGCTGATAGTGAAACTTAACTGTTGCTAACTTGAAGATAAAAGATTTAAAATTAAATATCAAGTGATGCAAAACTTTTTCTAGTTGTAATTTGTTCTAGGTTCCTCTTGAAAAATAGACATAGGTTTAATTTGGAATTGTTTTATTTTTACATTTGGTAATTTATTTACATTATTTTTATAGATAGAACAGAAGAGATTAGCAAACATCATGTATAGCATAACTAGCCTGTCCCACCCACTTTTCTTTGTGTTTACTACACAATTATCATTTAAACCACAGAGAATGTACTTCCCTTAATCTCACTTTACTTTTACATCTTAGAGTCAATTTGTGACTGAATAACCTGATCTGTTTGATAACCAATTTCCATGTCAAATCCCTAGTGTTTTATCTTTTGATGTTGAAGCAGACATCATGAATTTTGTACCATTAGGTTTTACTTCATGAGTATTCCCAGTCAGCGTGGTAAAAAGTATATAAAACAATGGCCCAAAGAGTTTCAATCTACCTCTGCCTCTTTTTTGTTGGCCATGTAATCTCAGGCAAGTGACTATTATCTACTATCAAACAAAAGAAGGCTTTCACCCCCGTGTGTCAGGGTCATTTTGCGTACCAAATGAGAAAGTGAAAGCACTTGGGGTAAATTTATAGTGTTATCCAAATAACCAGTGGAAAAGAATACCATGATCTGACAAGAAACAATAAACCCTAATTTTTACTAATTCTTCATTAGAAATCAAAATGAAATGTGATTCATGGTATAACATGTCTCCATTCTCTACCTTCCTCCTCTCATTTTTTCTCTTGCAAAAAAGTAACCTAAGTGTGTTTAATAAAAAAAGAAAAAAGAAAACTAGGTTCTTCAGTATGTTGCCTACTTGTCTAGAGAAAAAGGCCACAGTACTTCTTCTGTGTCAATGCCAATTTTCACTTATATCACATCTCATGCAACTTCAAGAACCTTAGGTGTTGCCATACAAACAACAGTAAGATGTCCAAGGTTTCTAAGAAGTCTTAATCCTTCACATTGGTCACATGTTTTTCTATAGGCAAATTTATCATCCGTGATACTAAAAATCCACAAATGGTCCATGCCCACCTCCATTCTGTCAGCTATACCGCTATGCACCCTGTTTTGTTCATCCAATTTTTTCCACACACAGTCTTTCTTGGTAAAGAAATCAGTGTTTTAGCTCATGCTTACATAAGCTTCTTATCTTTTTGTGGATAGAAGATAATTTTTAAACAAGCTACTTTGAGCCCCATTGCCTTATGTGCCATTTCACTATGTAAAACTCTATAGCAAGCCATTGTTCATTTTAATGATATCACTCAATGTTGACATGAGAAGTTCCATTGCTTTTTCTCCTGACTACTCTAGCTGATGCTACATGCAGAGAAGAATGCAGCACTAGAATGTATAAAACTAGGCAAGAAGAAAGAATATCTCTTAACATCTCCACGTTGCTCTTTGAATGAATGCATGAATAACAAATTAATGGAAATCTTAATGCCACACAATTACTTTTCTTTGATCTTTCCTTTATGGGATGGTGGGGGAAAAAAAGCAGTAAGGAAAAAGAAAACTGAGAGTAAGTAAGCTAATTCTCTCTCCTTCCTTTATTTTCCCTCAATCCAACACCTCAACCAAATTCTTAGATCTTTGCTTAAATGTGTAAGATTCATGCACTTTCAGAGGAGACTGTCAACTGCACATTACAACCTGCATTGAAGGAGCAAATTAATCTCTGACCTGAACTGGTACTTCATCAGCAGGAGTAACTAGTGAAGCTGAAAGTGTGGTATATGCTTGGCCAGGGCCTGTCTAGTAAAGTAGAAGTGCTTTCAAGAGTTCAAGGGATAGAGCATTAAGCAGAATAATGCTTTTTCGGTCGGTTGAATCATGGCTCATCATTATTCAATTGAAAAACATTTGGGAAATTTGGGGGGGAAATTTTTAATCATATATCATTTGTGCTATTCATGGCTTCTTCACAAATATGTAAATTATCCACCTATCATCCATGTGCAATAGATGACAACGTATAGACAACATGCGGAAAAGGAGAAAGAGCTATGTGTTGTAGGAAGTGAGAAACCATCAGAAAGAAGAAAGATTAATTGCTGCTCTGAAACTAGTATATTTGTCAGGTTATAATCAAATACTAGACTTGATCCATCACTGCTTTTGTGAGAACCTAGTAAAAAAAAAACATCAAAGGGAGACATGTCTACATCCAAGTGTAGTTGTTAAAGAATGTTGAACACTAAATGTTCAACAATGGGAATATAAATAGTTGAATCATAATATGAAATACTATACTCATTCAAAATGAGAATATATTATGTAATTGAAACATAGTGTATTTAAATTTTAAAACTTTATCATAGAAAAAGACATATTGCCATAATGCCCATCAATATATTCCCCTCACTTAGACCATATATTTCCCACTGTTCTTGCCACTCTTTAAAGCATATTTACACTATCATGACTGTCTTGATATCCTGAATCAATTCAAAATGTTCACTTTTCCTGGTCATTTTGACTTTAGAGAAGAAGCAGAAGTGATATGGTCCCAGATCCAGTGAGTGAGGTGGATGAGCATGCTGTTGTGTTTTTAGGAGTCTACCTTTCCATTGGATGGCACCATTCACCATATTATTTAGCACACCATACAGAGACACTCAAGAAAAAAGTCATCCAGAAATGCTTCTGCAAGTGGCAGAAATGATGGGAAAACCGTGTTCAATGTGATAAGGAGTATTTTGAGAAGGATTATTGGCAAGGTGCCTAATAGAAATAATTCTCAATATTTAAATAGTCACGGTATTTTTGACCATGCCTTATATTTATGGACATATAGAAAAATTTTACAAAATATATATATATATATAAATATGGACTTGTTCTGTAAAATTTGAAGCCTATGAAGTGTTAACAGTGATTATCAGCAGAGAGTAAAAGTTCATATTATGAACTCTCCATTCTTCCGTTTTTTCCTAAAAATACATATTTGTTTATGTTCCCTACACAATTAAAAAATAAAACAGAGGAAAAATAAGTGAACTTCATGACTCCTCCTCTATGCTTTCAATCCTTCAATATGATGATTTCAGGAAAAATAGATTATAGAGTATGCTTAAATTTATGCAAGTCTTTTGTCATTTATCAATTTACACTCACAGTTACTTTTTGAGGTATGCAAGACTAATTTTCTCATTTTCACAACACAAGTAAGAAAACTGAAACCATCAGATATATAAGGGGAGAAAATATAAAGTAAAATTTAAGAGCCTAGAAGCACAGAACTATGTTTGAATCTTAGGTCTACAACTTCCTGGATAGCCTACCTTGGGAAACATGCATAATATCTCCGTGTTTCAACTTCTGAAACATATATTGTATTTCTTGAGTTCAAGGTGAGAGGACTACATTATGCATACAATGGACTAAGTCCAGGACCTGTAACATAGTATATTCTAGTGACAATGAATGATGGTGGCAATGATGATAATTGTTCTTGGTGATATGACAAGATGAATAAAAAACTGATTCAGATATGAACTGAAGTATTTTATCTGTTCGTTAGGGAACTTCTATGTATATATGTATGTATGTATATACATGTATGTATATACATACATACATATATACATAGAAGGGAACTTCTATGTATATATGTATGTATGTATATACATGTATGTTAGAGAACTTCTATGTATATATGTATGTATGTATATACATGTATGTATATACATATATACATAGAAGTTCCCTAACGAGCTAATACATATATGTGTGTGTGTGTGTGTGTGTGTGTGTGTGATATTTAGGCTTACAGTAACCTACTATAATGACCAAACTGCAGAAAAATGAAGGATGTACAGTTTTGTAACCCTCCTATCACTCTGGTCCACTGAAGAAGACCCACAATTAAAATGTATTTTAGAGTTAGTAAATAATAAAGTGAACTTTGAGGTCCAGTTTCAGCTAGTTTCTTCTTTAGATTGTCAGGTTCAGAACAATTACATCAATGGTCAAGAATGATATCATAGTCTATTAAATGATGTTAGTGAGAAATTTACAAGACCTTCCTTATCTACTACGCTAATTTTTTATTTGAGGCTCTGAAGAATGAAACTCAAAGAAAATAGTATTCTCGGCTTACCAATAAATTTGTTAATTCCCAATGCTATTGTGCATAGCTATTTAGAGAAAGATTGGATTGGAACATGTAATTTGAACTTCAGGTTTGTGTGGCATTTTTAAATTCTGAGTCTTGACATCTGTCTTCTATCTGGGCCAGTAATAAAGCAACAAGAAAGATAGAGGACAAGAGGTGTGGGTTTGTGGAATTGTAGTTGACTTATTTTTGTAGTGATCTCAAAATAATTGTCCTCCAGAAATCTGTGCATTTGAACCCTTAGTACCTGTGAATATGTTACTTTCTACAGCAAGAGGGACTTTGAAAATGCAATTATTTTAAGCATGATAAGATAGAGTCTCTAGGTGAACCTAATGTTATCACAAGAATAAGAATAAAAATAAACATGATGCAGGAGGAAGCTGGGGATGTAACTCAGGTCACTTAACTAAATCCCCAGTATCACAAAGAAGAAGGAGGAAGGTATATAGTTCACTGGCACAGTGCCTGCCTGGCAAGCGCGAGGTCATGAGTTCAATTCCCTGTACAAAAAAAAAAAAAAAGAAGGAAGAGGAGGAGAATGAGTGAGGAGTAAGAGAACATGGTGATATGGTGTGGTCAAAGAAGCAAAAATCAGAGTGATGCATTTTCAAAATGGAGGAAGGTGTCATAAATCAAGGAATACAGGCACCCATTAGAAACTGAAAAGTCAAGGAAATGATTTCTCTCTTACAGGCTTCAGAAAGAATACAGCCCTGCCAATACCTTGACTTTAGGTCAGTAAAACTGATTCCAGACTATGACTTCCATTTGTAAGTAATACAAAGAAAAGATGTTGTTTTAAACCACCAGGTTTCTGGTAATCTCTTATAGCACCAATAGGAGATTAATATACTTGCCCTCATAGGCTTACTCAGAGAGAAGATGAAAAAGAGATAGATAGTGACTTGGCCTATCTTAACTTGGGAAGGCAGGTTCCATTTTCAACTTATGCATTTTGAAGTTGGAGGGGAAAAAAATTACAGGAGAGGTGAAGCTTGAGTTCTGTCTTTTAAGACAGTTTTTTCACCCATTTGTACATATGATCCAACTGACATTTTAGGTTTTAGTTAGAGAGGGCAAAGTCTAACTCGACATGGATTAAAGGTTCAGAGGTTTCACCTCTTTTCTAAAGGCCTTCTCTGTATTAAGCTACTGACTCTGGCTTACATTAATTTAAAGTTTAAGAGCTAGTAAAACTACTGTGTACCGAGACATAAAGAAGAAAGGATGCCCATAAAATTAACTGTACTTTTTTAGATTCTTACTATAACAAAACTGTTTGATGCACACAAATTTGAGGGAATTTATAAAGGCAGTTACTTTCTTTTTACAAAAGTAATGCATATGCACTTACTACCCATCCCTGTCCAAAGATAACCATGACATATTTTTTATGCATTTTATTCTATCAATAAAAGGAATTCCTACTGTCATTTTAATTGAGAAAAAAAACCAGGAGACATAAAGGACTGTCATTTTTTCTAAAAAGTCAGAGTTGACATGCTGTCAAAACTTGGACAGTCTTAGTTGATGATGATTCTATATTAAAAGGTGAGTTTTACCTATGTGTTTGTAGTCTGTCAGTATTTTCATGATTCCAAAAGTAACTGAATCTGTATCGTTCCAAACAATACCTCAACCTGTATCTTTTAGTGACATTCTTAGGAACTACTTAGGAATGAGTTGTCACTACTGTTCTCTCAGTCTAAGTCATAATCTGAACTTAATAAATACCAGTGTAGTGCCAAACACTGTGATGACTGCACAATCTGCATACAGTCTGGTAGTGTTTTGTTCTGTTTTGTTTTGTTTCTTTAAATTGCAGGTTTTATATAGAAATCAAACAAAAAAAAGAGTTTATACTCTCTAGTTTAAATTTTAAAGTATTCATTCCCATAAACAAAGTTAAATGCCAAGCATGTCTTCATCTAGTAGAATTGCTATCTAGCTTACTTGTGGAATGCTATTTGCTCTGTCCCAACCAGAGGTTCTTAAATGGAGAGTCCATTAAACAAACAATCAAACAAATAATGTTTCTAGATATTGTGAATGTAATAGGATGAGATATATATACAGATCTATACACAGAGAGATATCATTGTATCGGTGCAATAGGAAGAATTATGTCTCATCACACATTGGATTACATAAAGAAATTGTTCAATGTGTACCTACAGAGGATTGAAAAATTCATACCCTAATGAATCAAGTATTTCACTTGTTCACAGGTAGAGAGAGCCATCTGGTGGTTTCTAAAATATAGCTGTAAATTGAAGTGCCCCAGTAATCTAATCTCTCAGACAAGAAAAGATGCCAAGCAGTTAGTTTTTTTCCTGGTCTTTTGACTTCAGTCAAAGAGAAGGCCTTCTTCTGCCTTCTACTAAATATAAGGTTTAAAGACCCCTGGTATCCTGCATCTATAAACCATAAAGTATATCTCAAAATGTGTGGCCAGAGGATTTGGAAAAAAATATGAAACTAACATTAACATTAGATATGTGTAATGTGTTTTTAGTAACTGCATTTTCTATCACTCTGGTTCTTAATGGAACATAGAAAGATACATTCATTTTTTGTCAAGCATATCATTCATTTATACTTATCAGAGATATTTCTTGGGGATAATTCAGAACGTTAACAAAACACAAAAAATTAAAATTGCCCACAAAGCCACAACTCAAATATCTGGATAGATACAGGTGTTAAAAACCAAGGTCATTTTTTTTTAACTAACTCACACATTGTACATATGTTTCCATGTTGTTAAGATAATATTTACCTGCCGCTGTCCAACCCGGCTAGGTCCACAGAGTCCCTGAAGGTGGGCTGAGTGTTGGTGCGAGGAGAACAGACACACAAACAGCTCAGAGACTGTGTGAATCTGCTTCGTTTATTGTTTCTTTCTACTACTACTGCTATTACTACTACTTTTGCAAGCTCTAACAGAATAATTTGTACTTTCTTTTTGGCAAGGGTTGAAAGTTTAGATATCAAGAATGAGATCAACAGGTGTTTCTATGGTCACATTGTTTCTATGGTTACATGATTCATCAGCATACATGATTTGTTAGCATAGGCAGAAAGTTTATACTTGGTTAAAGACCTTGAAGTGTGTTTTGGCTACTAATAGATTACTGATTGGTTTTCAATTAGTTGAATCAAGTTTCCCCATTTACCTATGGGAAAAAATCTTAACAATTGCTTTAAAATATCAATCTTGATTTAGGGAGGTCTAATGTAGTATACGGGGTTGAATTGTTCTAAATGCTCCATTGTGGTAGCCTAGCTAAAAGCCTGCAAAACACAAGACCATATTCAGCCATGATACAGCCCCCCATCCCCCTGTGATGTTCTCACAGCTGCAAGGATGTGTTATTTACCCTGTCTCTCTTAAAAGACAAAACATAGTAGCATGTTGGCCTCTCTGCGTGGAGGTTCCCAGGCAGCCCCAGCCAGCTGGTCATTATTATTATCATTAAAGGCTCTCAAACTTCTACTCTGGCCTTGGCCTCATCGGTCTGAGTCGGTATCAGACCACTACACCACTAATTGTAGAAAAACATTTTATTAACTATCCCTTTGTTCTTAGGAATTCTGTACTTTGTTTACTGATTTTGTGCATGGGAAAGAAAGAAGAGAAATTTTCCGAACTGGATCAGAGCACAAGTTAACACAATAGTTCCCAAGAAACACTAACCCATTCCCACAAAGCCAATTTTTATGCTGCACCCTTTTCTTAGAAGATGTCCTCCTTCCATGTTTGGACCTTGTCAACAGGACATGGGTCTATTTTCTTCCATGTTTGAAGCTTGTCAGCAGAACATGGCTGGAGAAGGATGTGGCATTTACCATTATTTTTAATGGTTGCATACTTTTCCTTTGAATGAATTATTTCATGATTTATTTACTTAAACTCTGTTGTTTAAAATCAGGATTTTTTCCACTATACCTCATGGGACTTTACCAGACTAGTCTTCCCTAATATTCTGTACTTACTCATGCTGTAGAGCACCGTCTGATAGGGTCCAAGATGCCATCATGGTTTTCCACCCTCTTTTTTCCTGCTTTTTTATTATTTTTCACTGTTTATGTTTATTATCCTTGATGTTAGTTAAATCTTCCTAAAGCAACTTTCATCTATCTATTCACCCATTTTTTCAAATGTAATACGCTTATCGAGGATAGCACATTAAGCTTTGTGCCGCCTCACACCCATTCCAAAATCATTTTAATGTGAAATATTCTCTTTTTTTCCCCAACACTCCAGTGGGATGAAACGTACATTTTACTAGCAGTAACTCGCTAAAAGAGTACTTCATAAAATTAGAGTGTGTTATACCACTCAGAAGAAAATAAGTCAGATTCTCCAAGTTTTTTGGGTGTTTGGAAATCAAAAAACACATACTTCTGACATGCCAAGATTCTGACATGCCTTTCCTAAAGCCAAAGAAACTAACATCAACAACCATCCACAAACATACAGAATTGATCTTCAAGACCTTCCACAAATCACAATAAATTCTTTCCAATTCATGACATTCAGTTAAGATGCAGGTACCCAGAAAAGCAAGCGATCTCTAGAAATTGAAATGCTATATAATTATTTAAATCAATAAATGTAAATCTTATTAAAAAGCACTTCTTTATATATCTGTATATGAAAAAGGATATATACCCAAGTTGTTTCGATCTGCAGATGAATTATGCTCTAATTCACAATTGATTTTTCTATTGAAACAATATTATGTGTGACTGTTAAGACCTGAGGTCTTAACAAGTCAGGGAGCAAAAGTCTACTTAACTCATAATATAGCAGAACTCTACTTTCAATAGTTCTGTGGACACTAAACATCTTCTGTAAAACTTTCTGTTTGAGACCAAGGGAATGTGGAGCCATGAGGAGAGACAGATACTTGGTTTCAAATTATACTTCTAGAATCATCTGTAGAGTCTTTGTTTCCTCCATTATAAACTGTAAATATTACTTGTTATTTGGAGGATGCCTCTTGTACTATTTGAAGGAATTGGTACAAGTTTCGGAGAGGTAACGTACATAAAAACTTCGTAAATTCAGATTTTAAAAACAGATGAGAGGCTTAAGGAAACATTGTAAAGTAAAGTGTTACATGCATCATATGACCTATCTCAAACCATAGAGAATTACATCATTATATGTGTCACTTTTCCAAGAGTCAGACAGATGTGAACAGCTAAAACATTTTAGAAATGCACCAAGCTTATGAAGTCTCAAAGAAAACTTGAATTTTCTGCACATATTCAAATCAAATGAAGTAAATTCCTCCACCTCATTTCTCTTGTAAAATGGTCTTCTATTTCCGGTCGTTTGACCTAAATCAGCAACAGGAACTACCTGGAATGTAGTATGCAGCTGTAGGTGAATGCAGTCTTAAAAAGCAGCTACAGACATGTCAGAAGGTAAAGATAAAGGCTGCACATGAAACTAAGTGGAAGTGTTTTTGAAAAATGGAACTAGTCTTTATGCTGGGCAGAGGTTGCCTTGTGAGAAAAGAAGCTGATAAATTTCAAGAGCGTTTACCTTTATTTAGGTCACAGGTTCTTTAGGTGATACTATATGTGAATACTTAGCCATTTGTAATATTCTTTATTTTGAAACCTGAGATTTCAAAATGCCAGTGTCTTGCCATTTAAGGGTACTTGGTAGAGATGAACTTTTGCATTTCTGTGAAAGATTTTTTTTCGTGCTGTCATTTGTAATGTGTTTTTGCGAGACTCTTTGGGATTAAATTTTGGTTACAAAAAGCAGATGCAAGGCACTGTTGTTGAAATGTTCTTTTCTTGAAGAAAGTTCAACCTTAATTCTAGTTTGGAAAGCCAGGACATGTTACCCCTGGTGCTAATTTAGCAGTAGGAGCAGCCTGCATTGTTCCATCCTCCTGCCATAGATGAGTGGTTGCACAATATGTTCTACCTGGTCGGCAGCAGCTGGAAAGAGAGAAGAGGAGAGCAGAATTTTACACTTTCCAAACAGAACCTCACAAAATGTGTGAAGATGCTCCCATAGTCAGAGAGGGAAACCCAGGGAATTCAGCTGCTCACCTTAAAGCTAAAGGAGATGAGAGGAGTTTGGTTAATGGACAAGAGACATAGATTACATGGAGGACACAGATTAGAATGAGAAGACACTAGGGAAATCAAATACTAAAGCTAGCATAGCCAGTTTATAGCTATAAAATATATTAGTTAAACTTCAAGATTGTATTAGTTTACAAACAATACTAACAATAAGTTAAGATCCTGAAAGTGATGAAAGCCCGTTCTAATCTTCATCCAAGTGTACCTTTACACTTCCAGGAGAGCAGCCACTTACAGACTTTTGCATCTTCAACATTCAGAACCACTTCAGCATTTACCTCTCAGCCCAGGCCCAGTGAACCCTTAAAATGTCCTTTTCAGAATTAAAGAGGGTAGTAACATGAGGAAAGATGGGGAATAAAATAGCAAACCTAGCCATGACAACAGCATCTTTACCTACAGTATTTCAATGCCCCCCCGCTCCTTACTGGCTTCTCTGCTTCCACTCTTGGCCCCATTGTTTCTACTGTCTAAAATGCTGTTAGATGAAACTCCAGTTCACTAGGCTGCTTCCACTCTTTCAGAAAGTACTCCTCTAAAATGACAGCAGTGTGCCACAAATTTCAGGCATTTATGTACTGCCTTCATAATTGTTTCCCCATCTCTACATTACCTATTGAGATTAGTTTTTTAAATTAACTTACTGTTTTAAATATATTTAATTTTGAATAGTTTCATCACAACATTAATGAAAAGCCAGTAACATCTACTACCATAAATATCAAGTAACTCTATAAACAAACATACCATGGAAACAAGAGTCCTAGCTAAGTACCATTGCCTGCCCAAGGTCTGAACTTGACTCGTTTTTTAAAAGAGAAAATTTCCGAGAGCTAGAGAAGTATTAGAAACACACTGACACCAAACAGAAGCTTTCTCCTTGACTAAACAGTCAGGCTAAATGCTAATTGAAAAGGGATTAAGTTTCTCACTATGTGATTCAGTGTTATTTAATGTCAAGTCCCTGAACAACCTAAAATCATCCTATGAACCATGTATGCTATGCCAAATACTACTACAGGATGAATTCTAAGCAGCTTATAGTGGCATTCTAGATACTAAATGACCTGATCCTTGATTAACTCTTCTGCTCATTTCTTCTTGATACTGACCCTCACTCTTTGCATTTTGTTCTCCAGCAATGCCTAAATATGCAATGCTGTTCCAAGGTGTGGGTCTGCCTGAAACTTCTATTCAACCCTCAAACCTTTGCTCAAACATCATTTCCTCTGTGTATGGGGCACCACCCACCCTCTTTGTACTACAGTTAATTACTTTCCCTTCCATGGGACTTTTCTGGGTTGTCCATTCCTTTTTCCAGATCCCATGGTAATATAATTATTTGTTAGCATGTAAGGAAGAGTCTAAGCTTTGCACATGGCATGTGGCTCACAATATATGCTCAGTGATTATTGATTAAATTAAATGCATGGCACACTTTGATTTCTACTAACATGAAGAAGCTAAGCAACACTGTGGAAATCATACCATCTCTCAAGGTGGTTTAGTGTGAACCTAAGAGCATGCACTGCCTTATAAAAAGGGTCATCACTCACTAATGGCCAGAGATCAGGACCACCCAGAATTTAGTATATGATGTACAACTAAGCTAGGAGAGTAAGGCCCTAGAGAAATTGATTTCATAGGAAATATAAAACTTTTTTCTACTACGCTGCTAAACTTTTTAGACTGCCTTCATTGTATCCAAATCATTTTTTAATTTCCTGTAAGTCACAAATGACAAGAAAGCAGCATTGTTCTGTGTCTTTCAGCTGCTGATTTCCCCAATCTTCATTCCCTCCCTTCAGCCAATTTTACTATACAGTGTCGCCAAATACTCTTGACTTTCAAAATTAAAGAAAGTCAAAATTGATTAAAAGTTAAGTTACTGGAAACAATCATTAGTGAAAAAGAAAAAGCCTAGAATTATATTTCATCCCATCACTTCTTGTCAAACAAAAATATCAAGAAATCAGACGGAAGTTCAGATGTGGCTAAGATTAGTTAGTTCTACTTCTGTTTTCATATTGTACTCACTACTTGTCTGTCACTAAGGATGTATCTTTGGGTTTTAGCCTCTAAGTGTGGTGCCCATGTGTGTGTCAGCAGTACCCAAACAACTTTTCAAATGAGCCAGGTTCCCGGGCTCATCTCATCAGACTCCCTAAGACTGGAGCATAGAAAACTATCTTCAAAACAAATAAACAAGCAACTTCACAAGTAATTGTATCCAAAGATGATTCTGAATATTTTTCTTTGGGACCACATAATCTTAAAGAGTCATCTAATTTAATTTGTAAAATGTGAGACTCATCGGAAACAAAATTATATTTGATAATTTTTAAAGCATAGCTTCTCAAACTCACTATACTATGGCCTCATATCTACATTTTATAAAAAGAAACTCCCCTGGGTGATTCGTATCTTCCCAGTACAGTTTGAGAACTAGTGACCCAAGGCAGAGATCTCAAATTCAGGTCCTTTATTGGGGCCAGGAAGGTAATGGAAATGTGAAAAACAACCTAAGCAATGCCGTAGGGACTAGCAAAACAGTAGGTAACAGAAGAGTGCCTGACCTTTCTAAAACGCAGCCAGCCATCATTTAGCTGCGACCAGCTGTTATTCCTAGGGAATTCTGCCAGATAGTCTGACTTTTTGAAAGAAACCAGACTGTATTTTCTTAAATGTAAAAATGTCCTTAAATGTTGACAACTCACTCACTTTTCAAAAACAAACTAAAGGCACACTCGTGCCTGAGGATCACTAGTCCAACACTTCTGTTCTAAGAAATGTCAAGGCATTTGTAGCAGACAAGTATTAAACAGCAATGTATCAATGCCTGAATAAGCAATGGGAGATGGCATACATCTATAACTGTAACAAGTACTTTTTTTTTACAGCATAACTAGAAAGAACTAGGCTAACTACATACTATAAGAAGAGGGAGATCCAGGCATGGTGGTGCATGCCTGTAATCCCAGTACTCTTGGAGGGTGAAGCAGGAGGATCACAAATTCAAACCCACCTAGGCAATTTAGTGACTTAGAGAGATCCTGTCTCAAAATAAAACAAAAAAAATTAGAAAGTGATAAAGATATAGCTCAATGTGAAGACCTTGGGTTCAACAGACATACTTTAAAAATTTTTTGAAAAAGAGGTGGACATCCTCATTTGGAAGCAAGAGCAAAAGGTGAGAAAGGCACTAAAGATAAAGAGTATAACCCAGATAATGAATAATTAGATACAAGATAATGAATATATTCCATGTGTGCCCATAAATGAATTTTAGAAACACTACTCATAAAATAGAGATAACAAGATGATGACTACTCAGCATTTGAGGTATTGATTAAATAATGTTTGAGATATTGATTAAATAGAATAGTTTATAACAAATGGATTAACAAGAATGTTTAATACAGTATATAGTCAATTTTAAAATATGTTAGGAGCAAGGCTATAGCTAAATAGTTGAGCATTTGCCTAACATGTACAAGGCCAGGGTTTGATCCCAAGCACTGAATAAGATAGAATAAAATAAAATAAAAGTCAGTTCTTTTATTTTCCCTTTCCTTTGACCTCTGTTTCCTTACACAGAAACTCAACAGGCACTAAGAAAAAGCATGTTCAGAGCACAAAGCTTACAAGTTCCTTGATTTTCATGTGTGTATGTTTTTTAAGAAACTGATGATAATATTTCTATAATGAGATAATTAGCAAGACAGTGATACAAGCCCATTGCAAGAAATGTCACTTCAAAATACAAGAACGAGCTTGTCCTTCATCGCTGTGGGCTCTTCCTCCACTGTTCAATGATTCCAAATCCTATGCAAAGAAAATTGCTCAACAAGTGGTTCTGAGAATTCTTATGGACAATTCTGAAAAAGCAGATAATACTCTGAGCCGGAGTTGTCCAGGAAAGCATTCTTCATTTTGTTGTACTCCATTCTGCATTGACTTTTAAATTTTTTATATAAAAACAATGTAATGGTGATGTTTATAAATGTATTTACAGTTTCAAAGATTAATAATTTCATCACACTGACATAAATTCCCTTCTAATTTTTGTCTTCCTAAAGACATTTTTTATCTTTTTAGTTTGCTATTTTCCATCTTATTTTTCATAATTTTCCAAGGGTTTATTATAAGCCTTGCAATAGCAGTTATTCAAGCATTTGTTTAAGAAATGAACAAATGAATAAACTTCAGGAATAAATGAACTTTCAAAGAAGAATGAATGAATGTATGAACAAATAAATGATTTTTTAATTTTTTGTTAATATATGTTTGCAGTAATAATGTTTACATGCCTTGTATGAAGTTGGTGCATGTACATAACACATCTTAATTCCTCTTTTCATCTCCTTTTCCATTCCTCTCTTCCCTTTCCCTCACCTCTCCCTCTATCGCTTCATCCCCTTCCCATTTGAGAAAGATCTATCTGCCTACTTCCCATATCTATCTTTCATTTAGCTCTCTTTATAATCCAGGTTTCATGTACGATGTGATATTTAAGCTTCTGTGTCTGATTTGTTTCACTCAACATTATGGTCTCAAGGAAATTTTAATATACAATCAAGTTTTTATTCTGGTTTGCTTGCTTCATTGGATCATGAAATTTTTATAACTCTCCATGGACTCCAAATGAATCAATTCTTTGACCTATTTTGTTGTTACTTTCTGATTAAAAAGTGTAAAAGCTTAAAAACTTTTAAAAATCCTACTCTCTAATGACAATCACCTTAATCGGTTGAGGCATTCGTTCTTAGCATTCATCATATAAATTTTTTCTTTAAACACAGAAAATTTCTATTCAGATCTTTCCACTTTGTGTGGCATTGATAACATTTCCCCTACAAAATGGGAAACTTGCTGTGGCTGTGATTTTGTTAACTGCATAGTGTGCCAAGTTATTGGATGTACCTAGAATGTTAATATTTATGTTTTTTACAATTTTTTTCTTAAAATATTCCACATTAAAGATTTTGTTCACAGCTTTTTTGTCACTTTGTATATAATTTCCTTAACATCTATTCCTGGAAGAGGAAAATAAACATTAATTAATTGGAGTATTTCCAAAGATTCTTGATATATGGGGTCTCTGGAAGGCATATTTCTGCATCCTTATGTATCTCGTCATGTCTTTGTTATTTTTCTTACAAATAAAAGATAGACTGGCAGAGCATAAAATTATTTTACAAACAAACTCAGTTAGATATCACTTTACCATTTGGGGCATTTAATGGAGCAGAAATGAGAAGCCATGAAATTCATATTTATTTTTTGAAGGTTACCTTTTTACTAATTTTCTTTCTTCCTGAATGCTTGACAAATTTTTTATTAAAACTCTCTACCAGATATGTTTAGGAATAGTTCATTTTTATTGACTGTCAAGAGTGATGTGTCTATCAAATTGAACCATTTAAATTCTAGAAATTTTTTCTTCAGATATGTCTTTGATTGGTGCCTTAGTTTTTGTTATTATTGTTTTTCCCTTAGATACACTATAGTTCTTAGGCTGCTGTTTCCTTCTTTGCCAACCACATCTAGGTGAGTAAATCTATCCAAACCCAGAAGTTATTGAAAGAGAAAAGTGGACACTGTTAGTACAATAATTACCTGGGACAATGGGCATAAAACAGGAACTGATACTGATAGAAGCACAACCTATCATTACTGTCATTATTGGTAATTCCTGACCTTTTTATACTGTATCTTGGAAGATTTTCTAGACTTTGTCTCCCATTTCACTAACTTGGTATTCCACAAAATGTATCATGTCTTTTGTGCTTCCAAAGCATAATTTGAAATTTATCAAATTTTCATTTTCTCTGTATCTTTCCATGTAACACTATTCCTTCTCATTCCATTCTATTGTTATATATCTCAATATGTTCTTTTTTGCGAATTTTTATATTTCAAAAATGTCAAATTAGCTTGTTTGGTTATAAATTCTAGGCTTTTATTTTACAATTTTCTTTTAGACTCTCAAGTAACTCATTTTATAATATGAATTTTTTCTTTGCCTTGTTCTATAATATTGGTAAAGAGTTTTGTTTATGTTTTATAATTGGGTTGTAGTAAAGAGTTCTTATTCTAGAACAGTAAGATATGATCTATAGTCTTTTGCTTTCTAGCAAACAAGTTACTTAAATAACTGATTTACTTATGTGAAGGTTAAATCACCTAAAAAATGTCAGTGGATGTTAAATTGTGTTCATTGCCTAAACCAAATTCCACTCTTCAGCACATGATATGATTCAGTGAACCAGACTGGCATCTGCACCTCCTCTAGGGATCCTTAATCAATTCCTCAACATAATCAGTTTTTAAAAAATACCTAGATTCTATTCTAGACCTAATGCGATACTTAGGATATATGCTTGAGTACTTAAAAAAACTCAGATATTTCTGATGTGCCCACTTTGTTGAAAATCAGTGATTTGAACCAATTCAAAGAGTTTGTATGTGACAGAGGTTTAATTCTCAAAAGTTTTTAAACACCTCTCAGTTTGCATAAATACAGGGAAGAATTATCATCTCCTACCTCCTATGATGATTTTCCAATGTGAATTAAATCTCTCTCGCATACAAACTCTTTGTGTGATGCAGTTTCTATCTAGATTTAGAAATATAAATGATAACCAGAAGAGGGAAGTGATCAAATAGTACTTCTGCCTACCTCAACAAAGCAGAATTCCCTAGTAGAAGAGCAGTGACCCTTTCATGTGAACTAAATGATAGAAGGGAAGGAATGATCATCATTAGAAGAATTAAAAGCTGGAGGACCCAGATTACCTTGGTGAATCCTGTTTTGCCTATCACTAGCTAATTGGCAACAGGATAATAGGGTATGTTACTTAAGGTCACTTAAGTTTTATCCTTAGTTTCTTCATCTATATGATAGGAATATTAGAAACCATCTCACTGAGTTTTCAGGAACATTATGTGAAATAATTCATAGAAATTATTAAGAATTACCTGCTTAATATCATAGTCAAGAAATATTGGCCATTATAATTTTAAAGATAATGCCAATTTTACTTTTTCTTTATTCTAGTTCCACTGACATGTACTTTGTCTACTATCCTTTCATTCTAGTAATAAATTAATTGTAAATAAATGTTTTCATAGTGGTGAACTTTCATATTTTTGTCTTACTTCAAATTGTAGTGGAAAGTTGAGGAATGCTACACCAGGTTATTTTCTTAATTTTATTAAAACTTTATGAGTAAGGTCCAGAATGGTGATCCATCATAGAGGGTTTGTGTTGACCAGGAAGTCAGTCATTGCATTTCTATTCATGTCTTTATGCTATTTCCTACTGGCTGCCTCATCTATATCATTTCACCTTCCACTTAGCTCTGTGACATTGGAGGAGTTTTGAGGTACACTGAAACCCATAACTTGTTTTGAAATATGGCAACACGAATTAGGCTTATGGTATCCATGTAGAAAATTTTTCTCTGTTATTCAAAGGCCATCGTGTGCAGTGGGTCACTAAGAGAAAAGTTTAGTTCAAAAATAAGATCTTTCTAGGCTTCCCAGGTGATAGTAAACTGCCACACAGTAAATATATTAGCAAGAGCCAGTCGATTATTTGAAGAGAGAAAATTCAGTATAAAGAATTGTTAACTGAGTACACCATTGTTAATTAGGTAACTCTATGTCACGAAGATAGCAATTCTCAAACCAGTTACTATCCATGAGAAAACAGTAGGAGACTGGAAATAGCTATAATCAGAAGCTTAAAAGAGGGAATCCAATAAATCTAAAACTCAGACACCTAAGACAAAGGTGCTGCTCAGTTGGTAATGACATTTCTGAGGTCCAAGTAGGAATCCCAAGGAATATAGCACCAAACCTCTCCAAACCAGTGGGTTACTGGTGCTATTCTCTGACAACACAGTTGCAAGTACTACTGGGAAAACTGCACTACATTTAGCTACTGCCCTAAAGGATGAAGGAAAAAGCATTGCTGGGATAATTCTTAAAGGAACTTGAAATAGACAAAAAAACCCTCCGCAAGCAAAGAGAAAGAGAACAGAAAGAAGCAAGACTTTCCTCTTCTGCAGTCTTGCAGTCTCCTCCTAATGGTCTCTATAAGCATGACACACCTACCAAAGCAAAACTGGTTTTAGAATATTAACCCCAGCGTCCAGTTCAGAAAATAAAGAAAGGTGTATTTGGAACAGGGACACAAGAGCCATATCCAGCACAGTGAGTCACTCAGAATATCAAAGCAATAGTAGTTAATGATTGATGGCATTATTTGTCCTTTAGTATGTGTCAGGTATCATGTATTAAAATCTTACTTTAGTCACATCTTATTCAATCTTCTCAAGTAGCTATTATTTTTAAGCTCCATCTTATTGGAGAAAACATTAGAAGTAGATAGGGACCTCACTACCTTAAAGTCATACAACTAGTAAAAGGCACAACCAAAGAATGAAGCTCAAATTTTGTATTTCCAAAGCCTCAAAACAGCTCTGCCTCTGATGCTATGATTTCTCCTAACTGTGAGATGCAATTGTAAGTAATTGATCCCTCTTTGCTCAAAACGCTTTGCTGTATTCTCATTAAAGCTATTATTTTGCAGCATTGAATTTAATACATTAGGCATGTGTACATAACCGCTCAGAACTGCTGAGACTGTGCAGTTTTTCATCTGAACTAAACAGATAGCTAGATAAATCAATTTAAACTTTAGAAGCGATATATTAATGAGAATTATTTGTTTTGGCCATCCACTTTGTCTTTCAGATCTTCTGACAATGCCTGGTTGCCAACTGACTTTGTGCCACAAAATGTCTGTGTAATTTTTTGGCAAAATTCTTCCCTTAGAAAAGAATCATCAGAGGCTGACCCTCCTCACTAACTCCTCCCAGAGAAAGCAACTTGGGTAAACTGATAGTGCAATTTTGGTATAAGTAGAAATCGCTTGGTTAAAATGTAGATCTATGGGACAGGGTAGAAATTGGAGAGTAGAAATTGGCTGTAGACCAGTAGAGGTCTGTATCCAGAAAATAAATTATTACTTTTCAGTATAGACTTGCAGCATTAATCATATGCCAGACCCTAATATATTCACAGATTTCTGTACAAAATTATCAATATCTACATATATTTAGTATTCTATACACAATAACAAATGAAGCTTTATTTTAATTTTCATTTATGATTGTGGCAAAAAATAAAAATTCTCTGATAATTTGTTGGAATATAAAAATGTTAGTCAATCAAGTTTTTTTGACATGAGACTTATAACCTTAATTATCTTAAGTTTTCACTCACCCAGCTTCACTCTGCCTAGACTCCCGAATGTCATTTACCTATAAATATCTTTCCAGTTTTTAAACAATAGACTGACACTGCAAATATTTTAAATGTAACCTCTTTATACTTCCTTCTCTAAAACTCCTAAATTTCTGGAATTCATTCCAAGTTCTCTAAAACAAAGAATTTTTCTGACAAGTTTGAAGAACAATAAAAATAAATAGGTTGTATATAAAATGAGTTAAAGTTTGAGGCATCTGAACAATATTTTTTGAAAGACTCTTTACACTGCTGCATTGATAGAACCTGAAATTATCATTCCTATATTCTGTAACAAAGTCTTTCATAATTCAAAGAGGAATAAATTCAGTTGGAATTTAAAATAAATGTCTCATTCCTTTGGAGTCTAGGGTATATGTATAACCAAAAAATAGCACTTATATTTGATAAAAATTTCAACTTTTCCAAAGTGATTCCATAACCACATAAATCTCACATATACCTAACATAATCTCACATATATCTAACAACCTACAACAATTCTAAGTGAAAGATATAACTTTCTCTCTTAGTCCATTTTCTCTCGGTATCACAGAATACTTGAGACTTGGTCATTTATAAAGGAAAAGGCCTTTATTTTGGCTCATGGTTTTGGAGGCTAAGAAATCCAATATGAAATAGCTGCCTCAGCTCAACCTCTAGTGAGGGCCTCATGCTGTAACAACTTGTGGTGGAATATGGAAAGACTAGCAAGAATATGCAAAACTGAGAATACGTGGGAGGTGGTCTTGCTTTATTGCAACCTGCTGTCATGGTAACTAAAGCAGTCCTATGAGTGCAAGAGCCCACATCTGAGAGAAGGGTATTAATCTACTTACGAGGGCTTTCCCACTGTGACACAAACGTGGTAGGCAAAACCTTTCCTTCCAGCACTGCCATGCTGGGGGAATAAGGGTCAATATGAGTTTCAATGAGGACAAACTATATGCAAATCATAGTACAGTACCTCTCCAAATTATAAATGCAGGAGCTGAGCCTCAGGTAGTTTATTTTGCCAAGCAAATGATAAAAGGAAATTTTCTGATTTTAAATCCATTCCTCATTCTCCTAACTCATGGCAGATACAGACGTATTTTTTTTTTTTTTTTTTTTTTGTATCTGAGAGCTTAGATGGAAACTGTGTAAGTAGCTAAAGCATCAACCTCAGAACTCGAAGGTCCTAGAACTCCAATCACCAGGCTTTGCTGCCTCAACAACACCAGGGGTGGTGTACCAAAGGACTCACAGAGTGGAAAATTGTTGTCTGTTGTTTTAATAAATACTATATTCTTTAAAGTTGCTTTTAGATTATACCCCAAAATCTTAATATTTAAGACAGATAAAGAGTGAGTCTTGTTTCTTACTGACAAGGATGATTCAAATTTTCTGAGGCCTATTTGACCTTGAAAATATGTTAGTATATTTACCATTAACGTCTTTTATTCACGTTTATCCCCTGAAAATGTTAAGCAACCTGCCTTCCCAGGAAAAACCTCAGTTTCAAAGGGAAAAAAAGTACACTTGAAGAATTGGATCCAGGTTATAGCTGAAATATGTGCGCATGCTATTAAAAGTATGATTCCATGACCAGGGGTCAGAGAAGAATTTTGCAATTGCCTGTGTGTTATGATCATTTCAAGTTCCTTTTAAAGGTTTTTGAAAATGTTCACAACAGTTAAAAGTTCAATCTTGAGCTTTCTACTATTTTGTGAGATTCATAAAATATGTTCTATGACATATTCATATGCTAGAGATTTACTGCAAAATTTTATGTGAGAATCTGCAAAGTTACTTTGAGGACTTTTAATAAACATCTGTAAGATTTTAGTGTAGACCTCATAATGTGAGCACCAGATGTTCACTCATTTGATATAAAAAATATTAGGCCAACCATACATATTCAACAAATCACTATTTCATTATTTCTGATGACTTATTCCTTGAAAAGTGATGATAAGTTTAATTTTGGATTTGTAAAAAAAACTAACCCATTATTAACTATAAGATAGAACCCTCTCATGGTACGTTACCATATAGCTATCTTCTAGGCCACATTAATATCTATAACATTGTGCTTATTTGGGGAACTACCCCCACAAGACTACACTGCTTGTTTTATACAGAGCTTTTGATTACCACTATGGCTTACCAAGTCTAACAAATAGCTCCCTGGTGCAATGAAAGAAAATATGCTTTACTTGGCTCTATTTTTAAAGCTATCACAAAAATCACATCATCTAGTTTAGAATAATATTTAGAGTACATATGATGCCAATCTCCCCAACATTGGACAACACATTGCCCAGAACAAATAACATTAAATCTCTGAGAATCATAAAATCCAATTTGTTGTTCAACTCTTAAAAAATCAGATGACATTAGTTACTTAGTGACCCATTAACTGCTATTAGCAGTCATTCACTGACATGGCCTAAGGATCTTTGAGAAAGTGTAATGAAAAATATTTTACTCTCATCAACTAACTCATCTTTATAAACTTCATCCAAATTGTAGTATGGTTCCCATTCTCCTTTTATTTAATTATGTTGCATATTTACTACCTCTACAGACTGTCCGCCAACCAGGGATTTAACATTATTTATTGCTGTTTGTTTAAAGATTTTATACTATTTATTACTATCTACTTAGAGATTTTATATTATTTCTCCTGGGCAATATATACAAAGTTAGGGTGATCGGCATGATGTGTTTTTTAAATATCTTCCCAAAACAAATGATATGGATTGTGAGATGGCTTTTTATTCAAAGCACACTTTCCTGCAATGTGGAACTATTTATTTCCTTATCTGATAATCAGCAAGGTGCATCTGAATAATTTTAAGGGAAAAGCACTGCCAAAGCAAAATCAAAAGAGAACTGAGCAATTTCTGATTCACGCTCCTTTCACTCCCTTCCCAGCTGAAGCATTAAACACAAAATGTTCTAAGCAAAGTCTTTTCACAGAGACTTCAAAAGAGGAGTATACTCAGCCTTTCTTATCTGTCAGTTCTGCAACTATAGACTCAACAAGCTGAAAATTAGAAATATTTTTAGTTATACTAATCATCTATAGACATTATTATTCTCTAGACAATATAACATAACAACTATTTGCATAGCATTCACATCGTTTTAGGTATTATAAGTAATTTAGAGATGATTTCAACTAGTCAGGAGTATGTGGACAGGTTATATCAAATATTATATCATTTCTTATAAGAGACTTGAGCATCTATTTCGAGACTTTAGTATTCACATGGGGTTCTGCAATCAATCCCCTATAGATATCAAGGGTCAATTGCAGGCCAAGAAGGAATCAAAAATTCACTAACCACTATTCCTAAATTCTTAAGATGAGTCACCTGCTACAATTAACAGTAAAAACAGTTGTCTCAATATTGTCTTAAAATTGTAGAAATATACGCAGTGTTAGAAATGTTTCTGTTCTCATTTCAGACAATTATAAAGCACTAACACAAAACAAAAACAGTGCTTATTTAAATGAGGGGATAAGTCTATCAAAATAATTTCAATGTTTGAACCATATGATTTTCACCTGTACTCATGTCTTATAGCAGAGGATGTGTCAACTTTGAATATTCTTTAAGACACAAGAAGGAGATGTCAGCCAAAAAAGAAGCCTTTTATGATTTTGCCAAAGATATACAGGATGAGACAACGAAGCAACCATAAAAAAGAGCAATCAAATGGGTGCATACAAGAGTTAGATTTGAATTCCATCATGTGATCCTATTAGAAATAAACAATAATTGTTGGCAATAAATTAAGCTAGCCAGTATGTCTCCAGTTGAGTTCATTACACAATTACCACGGACAGAGAAGTAACAACATTTCTGACAATGTAGCTACAATCCTGGGACTATTTATGAACTACTGTGTGTAATGCTACACTCCATAAGACAAAATATACAGCAGGGAAATTTTGCACTGCATTTTTAACCTGCTATTTCTACAGTTGATATTTCAACAAAATTATTATTTACTGTCTTGGGAAATAGTGGTAACTTTTGCAAATTTTAGCTGCTATTGAATAATTGCTATTGGGATGTTTCTGGTTTATCATTTGCTGGTCTAGTCTCACGACGGCATTAGAAATCTAAGATCTCTTTTCTGAAATCTGTGTGTTTCAATGTGCAAGTGACATGGGAAAAAAGGAGATCAATCTACTTAGACATGAGCAACTATAAAACTTGGTCATTTGGCAATATATTCATTCTCATTCTTTCTTTTGGTCTCCCTTATATAGAGCATTCTACATTTTTAGATAAGTGTTAGGGTGAAGGATAAAATCCATGTCCAAGGAACGAATTAAAGCTTCCTGACCCATCACAGAAGTAAATGAGCTGTCACTTTAAAAGAACCTATGACGACCTTGGGCAGCAATCTAGTGCTGTGGCATATGCTCAGTAAAGAAGGTTTTCCTCATGGCCAGATTTAAAACAGGAACACTATTTCCCTGAAATGACTTACTATAAATGTGTCATAAATTAAGTGCAATAATGTTGGTCATTCCAATGCCCTTATAATTTGATTATGATGTTTTTAACTATCTTCAGTTTCTGCGCAAACAATGGTTTTATCCACCAGGGGCTAAAATGGGTCACAAAAGAATCAGAGTTAGTATTGTTCACTTCTTAGGTGTCAGAAATTCACATTCATCCTGAAGACAGACCGCAGCTACTCACAGAAGTTAAGTGCATCTAACCTGTATTCATTTGTTCTCACTTTACAATATGTTGAGCAATAGTAAAGATTGATTGTATTTCAGGCAGTGGAAAGGTCAGAAATATGAATTAACTACCGAACTGTCAACTCTGAAAAGAAGGCTCAAGTGTTTTAGGTAGAACAGAACAGGGCTAGAAAGAACGACATAGAAATTAATTAAATCATTCCCATCTCAGTTTTAACTTGTAAGAAAATCTTCCCTGATTTTCCCCTATTTGGTCAGTCTCAGATATAGTCTAACCATCTTCTTTACTTTAGGGTCATAGGATTTATTGTTATAAATTGACTTGAAATGATTCTTACCTCTCGTTTTTAACAAATTCTCCATAAAATGTAGTGATTGAAAATACAGTTTCTAGAACATGATTTTGAATCCCATTCTGAGTACTAAACCAGTTGTATAAATTTAGTTTATCCCTATGTAAAAATTAGGACTATTGGTTCCTATATCATAGAGTTGTTGTAAGGGTTAAATGAGTTAACAATTATATGGCACATGGCACAAAGTAACCATTCTTGATCATCTTTTTTTTAAAGTTTATGAATGTATGATTTTTATTAATAACTGCCTCCCCTTGACTCCCTGAAGGCAGAGAACATGTTTGTTTGCTCATTACCTTTGCATATTCCAATAGGTGTCATAATGCTTAGCATGTAGCAGGAATTCAATGAACATTTACAGAATAAATCAGTAAATCTAATTGCCCAGAAACACAAGCCAGTCTGGAAGTGATATGACTGCAAACACCAAAGGAGTACGTTGGACCTGTGCATAATATGTAGCTAGCCTATTTCACTAAGAAATTCTATGTGAGAATATTTTAGGAAATGTGATTGTATCCACAGGATATTCAATTTTGCAGTAAAGATCTGTGCATAATGAGGTTTTCTTTTAAAAAATAGCAATAATAATAATGGCTAAATGTCTCATCTTTTTAAGACATTAGCTAAAGCAGCAAACTGTTTGAATGTGATGATAATAGTCTCTAATGCTCGTTAAATACAGTTGTTTGCCATTATTCTGATTGTTTTAAAGGAAGTCCTTTGGCTTATGTTTAAATAAGAAACAGCAATAGAAATAGAGGGCTGAAGGAGGTAAATGTTAATAGAGAGGTTGACAGACTGAGGTGAAGATCAAGATCAAGATAGAGAAAGAGGTAGGAGGGAAGGCGAGGAAGTGCCAGGCAGAGATGGATGGATAGATTTCTAAAGTCGACCAGAAACACTTAATAAAAAAAACCACCAAAAAATAACAAAAACCCCAAAATACTTCCATTGGGATAATTTCTGAGATATGTTATCAATTAAAACAAGAGCATTTGAAATGTTCAATAGAAAGATATTTTTAATTCATGATACAGAGGCATTATCAATAAATAAATCAGTGACCAAATATCTTGGAACATTATTCTAGATCCTGGGGAATCTAGTGAGTGGCAAGTGTCAATGCCTTCCAGAAAGTTACATTTTGGTAATAAAGAAGTGCACAACAAACTCATAAAGAATTAAGTAAGATTATTTCAGTTATTGACTAATGTTCTGAAGAAGATAAATTAGTGTCGTATGAACAACATGTTGGGTTTGATGGTGTTGGTATAGTGGGATATTGTCCAGGATCAGGCACCTCTTAACCTCCTAACATCACATTTAGCTATAAACTCATAAGTAGACTAATCACTCCCCCATGATCCAATCATCTCTCAAAAGCCCCACCAATGGGTGCATGGGGCTTTGGAGGGACATATAGATGCATACCATAATTGCTATGGTTGCTATTAAAGAGTGTTAAGCAAACCAATAATGTACACTGAGAACTAGAAATTTTGAGAAATGACATTATGAGAAGAATCAATTGGTGAGATAAAGAAAAAACAAGGATGAGACCTGGTGGTACACACTTATAGTCCCAGTATTCCCAGCTACTCAGGAGGCTGCGGGAAGAGTATCACTTGAGCACAGGAGTTCAAGACCAGTGTCGGCAGCATAGTGAGACTCTGTCTCAGAGAGAGATGAAAGAAGGAAAAAAAGACAGAAAGGGAAAAAGAGAGAGAAAGAGAGAGAGAAGAAAGAAAGAAAGAAAGAAAGGAAGGAAGGAAGGAAGGAAGGAAGGAAGGAAGGAAGGAAGGAAGGAAGGAAGAAAAAGAGAGAAGAAGAAGGGAGGGAGGAAAAGAAGGGCATAATGCTTTAATTGAAGTTGTTTTGCTCTATGGTGAATTTAAAAGTGTGATTAGTCAAAAAAATGTAAAGTGAGGAAGTAGAACTTATAGATACATACAGTGCTAAAAGAAGGGCTGAAATATTAAAGAGTAACTGGAGGAGGAAAAAATACATTAAATATATTTATAAGTTGATGAGAGGTCCCAGGAAGGAGAAGCAGCCGATGCAGATTCAGAACAAAGCCACTGGAGAGGTAAGAGAGAAGAATGAAAGAACTCTCAATTATCTTTATAATTGAAAATTGTCAGATACTTTCAGAATTAATTCTGGGTCCTCCTCAATTCACTTCACTTCATACCAATCTGAATTTTGCTTCTTTGTCAAAGAATCAGGATCTTCACATTTTCGGCACATCCACAAAGTGGCAAACCAGAACACTGGGAGAAAGAGGAGACAGTTTATTCTGCAGTGATTCATGTTCCTCTCTCCCAGTCTTCATGCCAGGTAGAGTTGTATCTCCAAATTCAAGTAAACAGAAGGCTGATTGTTCATGCATAACGACAATGTGTATTATTTAGATTTTTAAAACTTTAAAAACATTTCTGACATCTTCCTTTATCTGTTCATTTTTTCTCTTACCATTATTGTCTTTATTTCCTGTTTTTATGTTTATTTCATCAAGATATCATTTTTTATTGGTCACTGAGATTTCAAGGTCACTTCTCCAGTGCAAGTGTACCTCACTTTAGTTAAAAGATAACCGAAAGTTTGACACAATGTTGATACCTTTGTATATTGAATCACATTTTAAATATCTCAGTGTTGAACACTTAAATTCAATTATGAATAATTTATAAGGTGCAATAAATGTTTTCCTCACAACCATCTTTAGTGCAAAGAAAATGACTGACACGCATTGAGTTTGTGCCTATCACAATTCGCTTGTGTCTCTAATGAGAGCCTCAGGCACATACGCACTTGAGCAATTCTGTCAACTCGCTGTGCATTCAGGTGCCACTTTTCTGATTGACATCAGAGAAGATTTGTGTCATCTGAAAGGATAAAGCTTTATGGGTAAGCAGAGAATAATTACTCTGGCCTCTAGAGAAACCATATTAGTCAAATCAGAAGGAAAAAGACTCATAAAAAATAGACATATGCCTTAGCCAAAGGTCAGCCTTCTCTGTCTAAATCTAAAGTACACATCACCATTATTCATTTATTCATCCAACTAAAAAATCTTTACTGTGAGTCTGTTATTTTCTGGGCACTCTTACACAGGATTTTACTATTTTAAAATAGCATTTATGTTTTCTAAACAGTCCAGAGGAGAGAAATGAATAAACCATTAATGATTAGACCATGTAACAAATGACTAAAAGGTTAGTATACCAAAGGTGGTGGAGAGGCAGATAAAAGAGAGGCAAGTAAAACAACTTGGAAGTGAGGGAAATCAGGGATATTTATATAGAGGTATAAAACTGAATACAGGCCTGAAAGAAGACTGGAAGTCCACAGTGAAAATAAGAGGTCTAGAGTGCTCTGGAGAAAAAAAAAAGAACAACCCATAGAAATGGAGGCTAAAGAGCATGGAGCACTTGGGGAAATCCAAGATTTTTGAGGATGGCTTCCAAAGTAACAAAAAAATATAATTTATAATTAGATGAGTGAATACACAGAACAGAGCTACACCACTGTGGTTTCAAAGGAGATACACATGTCAGGGCTGGAATACATAGAGATGTGATAATTTCTGTGATGGTTCCTACTGAATCTGGGAAGGGAGGCAAGAGATCCAGAATGTTCAGGATCATCGAGTACTCAGACAAAGAAGACTAAAAAATTTTTAAGTTTGAGCATATAGCATTTTGAGATGCTAGACTATTGTGTAAAGACCGGTTAACAAAGTTGGGTGTGGTGACACATGCCTGTAATCCCAGCACTCAGGAGGCTGAGGCAGGAGGATTGCTGTGAGTTCAAGGCTAACCTGGGCTATATAGTTCAAAGCTAGCCAGAGCACATATCAAGACCCTGTTTCAAAACAAACAAACAACAACAATAAAGACTGGTTAGCAATTCTCTTTTTCTTCTCTCTTTCTAAAACTAATAAGGGCCCCTCAATGTCCCTGCTTTCTTTGAGAGTCTATGTTCTCTGGACTGACTTATAAAACATAATGATTTTTAGAGATTTTTCTCACTTTAAAATATAAAAACTTTAGGCAAAACATGCAAAAATTTCAAAGAAAATAATTCCAAATATGCTAAATATTGCTATCAAAATAAATGTATACGACAATAAATAATTCCAGATATAATTCTAAAATCCTTGTATAAATCACTAATAAGCCTATAAAATTAATTTTACTTTACTTTTTTTGCATTAAATGTATCAATAGCTAATGTTTTTGTGCTCATAAAGCATGTTGTGATTACACATATTTGTCATACGGGCAAGAAAAATTAGTAAATTCATAAATCCGTGTATTCTTTATTCTTCTTTCAAAATGAACAGTAATCTGTGGCTTTCAAAATGAACAGTAATAAGCACCACAGAGAAGTTTTAGAGTGTGCAAGTTTTGCCTGAGCCTGAATCTTTTCTTTAAAATTCAGGACATAAAGTAAAAAATAAGTGTATAACAAATTTAGTCATATTCACTAAAGATACAGTGAGGAGACTACCTCAATTAAACAAACTGTCAACCTTTAAACAGAAAGATAAATGTCTCTATTTCACTCCTGACTCTTAATATTTGGCAGTTTATAAATTGTACAGAAGTCTGGAATATGTGAGCCTCAAGTTCCCTTTAAAATCAAATGATAAAATCACAATTGCAGGAATTGGCTTGTGATAGATTGTTCAAGTTAATATTTTTGTTCTATCTGATTTGTGGGGCTTTAGTTTACATGGCCAATGACTTGACAATGTGAATTCACAAGCCAAATGAAACCCAAATCTTAGATTTGAAAAGTAACCAACTGGGGTGTTTTCATTGCATATTCTGAACAGTGCTCACATAGACCTTCCTGATAGAACAAACACCTATTCATCCTGGATTCTTGTCCTGAACTCGACATTGCCAGGCTGCTTGGAGAGATTTGGAGTTTAATCGCTAACTCACGGGGTAGTACTGCTTCTATGATCAAATATTTTAAGAACTAAATTCAACATTGCCAATGTCATCTTATTTTGAACAAGGAATTGAAAGGTACAAAGAATTAATTACGCTAATGTTCTAGTGATTCAACTGAAATAAAAATGTCACTGCAGCAAAGCTTAATCATACTTAATAGATCACAAGTTTTGAAATAAGATACTAAAATGGAAATGTACTGAGATACTGTTTCAGGGCATACTAATACTATTTGTAGTGTTAAACTGGTCAATGTTCAGTACAAGCAATGAATATGAGTCAGCAACTTTTTTAAATTCCCAAGTAAAATAAAAATCCGTTATGCAATTAATAGTTTTAGTAATGATGAAATTAATCTGAAGTGATAAACGAGAATAACTAAAGGGCAGGTTGCATCACAATTAGGTGAATCATACTTTAAATGTGCAAAACATGTACTTGTGTTCAATAAACAAAATGGCCTATGGAACTCAGCAAAAATGTTTGTCAACTTTGGTGTCAGTTCTAGGTCTTTGAAACATAAATAATCAACATTTAGCTGAGTTTTCATTCCTAGTGTAATAAAACAAATTAGCATGTGACATAAGCCATCTCTTAACAATAGTCTCAGGCTGCATTGACATAAACTAATCAAATTTCCATAGGAAATTTAACTTCCATGCTAGACAGTTTAATTATCTGGTGCATATTTCAATAGCTCCCATTATAGGAAAATATGCCTGAATTTGTCATCAATAATGTCTATAACAATAGTTTGAATATTCAATAAATTTTAATGATTTTATAAATCATCTGCCTGCTTAGACATAAAAATGTGTATGTTCTTTCAAATATTACTAAATTTGACCAATACCTCGGTATTAAATAGGAACTAAAATCTGTCCTAAAGCAACATCTTTGTCCCCAAAGTTCTTAAAATATGAATAGTCATTCTCTTTGTAATATGAAAATATAAAAGTTGCCATAGAACTTGCAAATTATTTTCAGTTTTATTTTTCTACTGTAGAATTGCCTTCTTCACCCTTCCTAAGTTATTGATCTCGCTTTCCCTACTATCCAGGAAAAAGTTTATGTAAATGTATTATGTCTTCTATCTGTATAGTGCTCTCTGCTTCATAAAGCAGTTTATTAGCAATAATATCATATGGTCTCCAAATTGCCCTGAAACAGTTGATTGACAGTTTACACAATTCTTCTGTCATAGTTGCAAAAATAAAAGTCTGAAGTTACAACAGAAAAGGGGACCTCAGATCTAATCCTCAGCTTTCTCAATGCTATTAGAGCTGACCCATTTTTCTAATAGGATGGTTCTTAATATATTTTAAAACTCTCGCATGAGACAAAATGGTATTATGCTAAAATATGTTTCATTAGCTTAAATGCTATTAAAATGGTCTGAAAGCACACTAACATAATGAAAAAGAAAAACAGACACCTGACTCTAGCAGGAGAAAAAGAAAATGCATTTTCTAAAGAAGTTCAGGGACTCCAGCATTTCCACAAGCTCAACTCCATTTGGGGTGGTGAACATGAAAACCAGTGTCACTGTTCTCCTGAGTACTTTGTGTTCTACCACCAGGCTAATGTCAACATCAGAATACTATGAGTCTTTGGAAAAGGACAGATTATGCCAGCATAGGGAAGTGTGCTAATTATTATTAACAATAATAATAAAAAGGCTACTATTTACCAAGCACGTACAACATGTTAAACATATGATAAAGCCTTTTCCCAGTCTCTCCCTCTCTTCCACTCACTCATAGGCCCTTGACCTCCACCTACAGAACTGACTGCTCAAATGACTAGGGCTAATCCAAAAGGTACATACAAAAGCTGTGAAGATACTTACCTCATAATATAAAACTCAAAATTGAAATTAGCATTCTTTTTAGTCTGGCTCAACCTTTGGACATTATTTCTTATCTGCTGCCTTATTCCTAATCTAGCTCCTTGTTGGTGTCTTGGTACTATTAATATTACTCACTAGATTCAAAAATCCTAAAGCAAAAAGACCATATTGATCGTATTCACTACTGCAGTCTCAGCTGTCATTACCCAATGCCAGGCAGAAAATAGGTCCTCAAGCCAGGAGTGGTGGCGCACGC
>RJWM01020093.1:0-37768 GCA_004363535.1 Dasyprocta punctata
GCTGCAGTGCACAGGCGCTGAGTGAATGGGGTTGGCAGTGTGGGGAGGAGGCTGGCCCTCTAGTCCACCGTGGGGTCTCCTAATGTGCTTTGTGCTTGGACTGTGAACTTCACAGGAGCTTCTGTTTCTCCCCTTCTGCGGTGGGGCGAAGGGTGACTGGAAAGGGTCGGAGTTGTATTTTACTGACATAGGGGAATGATTCTCTCGACCTGCTATATGTCTGGTACGAGTTCATCTTCCCTAAAATTGAAGAATGAATTTTAGGAGCAATGGAGGTTAAGAGCAGAATATATTTATTGAGAGAAAGAAAGCTTCTGTCTGGGAGAGAGACAGAAGGGGTCCCGAGTGGGTTGCCAAAGACGCTGTCTTTTCTAGGGACTTTTTTTTTTTTTTTTGCAGCACCAGGGATCGAACTCACAGCCTCACGCCTGCCAGGGCAGGCGCTTAAACCACTGAGCCAAACTCCCGGCCCTGGTTTTTTGAGGCAGGGTCGCACTATGTAGCTCAGGCCGGCCTTGAGCTCATGTTGTAGCCCAAGCGGGCCTTGAACTCACAACGCTCCACCTACCTCAGCCTCCTGAGTGCTGGGATTAAAGGCGTGGCCACCACGCCCGGCTTTTTTCTAGGGACTTTTATAGAGCAAAACCGCAAGGTGAGAGGGGTCCAAGGCGGGGAAAGCCTGGGAGCTCACAAACTACGAGCTAAATAAGCCTTCCCCTCCTTCATTTTGGGCATCGAATATTTTGTCTCAGCAGTGAGAGAAAAGTAACTAATATAGGACTCATTATATTTAATGTATCTCTCTTTCCTCAAAATGCCATTTAATTCCTTGTCATTGTGCGTAGATTAGAGGTACTAGAAATTTAAGATTATAATGATCTACCTTAGATGATGGAAATTTTCTTGGGCTTAAGTCAAATTTTGTTAGAAGTCAGATTCCTGTATCACTCATGTAGTTTAACATGTATTGCATTTTGTGTTTTGCAGATTGTTCTCTCTGTATAAGAAAATTTCTATCATATAAAACTCAGTGTCCAACTTGTTGTGTGGTGAGTTTTTCTTTTTTTTTAAACTTAGACATAATATTTCTGCTTCATGCACACTCAAAAGCACATGGGAAGATGAGTAGTTATTGAATTAAACTGTATAAAAGACATTTTCAGAAAGGACCTCTGAAGTACATGTAAGACTTTGTTCAATTTCTCATTATGCTTTCCGATAACCTAAATGTATTTTAGGAAGTAAAAACTAGTTTCAAGATCAGGATGTAGTGCTCTTTACTATGGACTATGTTTTTATGGCTCTATTTTTTGAAATAATTTTGTGCCTTTGGTGGAAACCGCTCATTGGATTATTCAGTTGCGAAGGGCTAGTGTACGTATTTATACAGAAGGCCAAGACTCATGGCCATTAGGCTGAAGCCTAACTGGGCCTCTGTACCTCTTTCTCAGCCCAGACCTTCAGGGAGAACACTAGGGCTTTTGTTGCTAAGGGTTTTAAAACTTCTCAAACACTGTGGTGAGAACAGGTGGGAAGGTAGATGGTGAGAATCAGACATAAGTGAGAGTAAGAAAAAAGACAGTCACGGAAAGGACGCCGAAAGGTCTGACTAGCTCGGCCTCTCTGGTCCCTTCATGGTGCGAGGTGTCCCGGACGCCTCTGAGCGTTGTGCATGCGGGATGTGGTGCGGCTTGGCTCCAGGGCCGAGGTCTTTACCGCTGTGCTGCGTGCCTTTGCCGGAATGGCCTCCTCACGGAGGCCTGTGATAGTCACGCTACAGAAGTGCGGGATTTAGCGTTTTTTTCTCTTGCATTCCTGAAAACCAGTCATATTTTTAAACTCTTTGAAAACTTCATGGGTCTCCTAGTTTATTACGTTAGAGAGTGTGTCTCTTCTTGCAAGAGAAATTTTTGAGCAAGCCAAGTGCTAGCATTTTGAAGAAAAATCCTTGCTCTTATTAGGTTTTATCTTAGTACAGAGTAAATAATACATGATTTTTACAGATGGTTTTGAGAGTTCTTATCAGACTTCCAGTTCGCAGGTGCCGCCTCGCTCTTTGAATACGCTGTGCTAGTATGAGACAGATGAACTTTATTTTGCGCTTTCCCGCAAGACTTGGTGGTATGGAGTGTCTCAAGGGAATGGGTCAGGCATTTTCAAAAACAAGATGGTGACGAGTTAATGATTGTTTTTAACCTTCTTCCATCTGCTGTTTTTCTTTTCTAGACAGTCACAGAGCCAGACCTGAAAAATAACCGCCTATTAGATGAACTGGTAAAGAGCTTGAAACTTGCACGGTATGATTTAATTCTGTGACTAACCTCGAACTACTTTAGCTTTTTTATGTGTCCTCTGGCTATGTTCTTTTTAGGTAGGGAATACAGGGTTCTGTATTTTGGGGTAAAAGAAGTGACAATGGTCATTATTCGGACATGGAAATCTAAGACACAGTAATACGATTTTCTTTATTTAATAAAAATTCTGTTAAGAAAGAACAAGAGTTAAATATGTAGGTTTAAGGACTTCCTTACTTTGGTCATATAAAGGTACTGTACTCGTCATTTGTCTTGTGATTATTTTTTGCTGTAGTCCTAGAATCAGCCATGTTTCTGAGGAGTCCTGGTTTCTTTTCTTGGAGAATGGTGTTGAGAAGCCAGGACTGCCGTGGTGATTGCCCTGGGTGTCACCTCTCCTAGGTCCTCTCAGTGACGGATGCATGTATGCGTGCGTGTGTTCTAATCCATATTCACACTTACCTGTGATTGGCCCCATCAGCTATGCAGTAATACGTTAACTCTTAGTCTGATTTACTGAGCGTGTGTGACACGATGTACCTTGTGAAATGCGTAATTGCTCTTGCTTTGTAAAGCTCTGATGTGTGGCTTTACTTTCTGTCAAATGCATGAATGTGTGAAAACAAATTTGGTCACCCAAAGGGATATAAAAAAGGCATGTTTAACAAACAGTAACTTGAGTTATTTTTAGTTTTAATTGTATAAATCAAACAGTAATTTTTATTAAGAACATAGTGTGCTTCTATAAAGGCCAGGTGGTGGTGTGGTAGGTATATCACTTTCTGGCTTATGGGGAACATTCTTGGAGGTGCTTCATATTACTTTGAAAAATGTACACAGATTTCTTCCCATAGAATTGCATATTTATTTGTAGCTTTGTATCCTGAAAATGATTGAATTTAGCACTCTGAACTCATAAAATTTAATTCTGTAATTTAAACATTCTAGTAACCGACCTGTTATTTCCTTAGGTGAGGTTTCATGAAGCTCGAGGTTTCTTAAACTTTCCTGGCTTAAGAAGCTCTGAGGTTCTCAGCTTGCCTTACTATTTTCTTACTGGAAGGTTCTTCAGCAGTGAGTTTTCCGATGAGCAGATGCAGTCCCAGCCTTCCTTCCCCTGAAGGCCTGCAGCAGTGAGTTTTGAAGGCTGCGAGGACAGGGCCATGGCTCCAGGACGCATCCCTGGGCTGTGTGAGCTTTTCCAAGCCAGGAAAACTGCCAGCGCTTTTTTGTCTTTCTTAGGCTGGCGCTGAACACCTGGCAGGAGGGCTGTGCCGGGAGGAAGCGGGCGGGTAACAAGCGCTCGGCGGCCTCACAGGCTTCGGGTGACTTAGCGGGAGGCCTTGGAAGGGCTGTCTTCTCCTTCTCTTCCTGGTCCTCCCGGAAGAATAAGCTCTTTTGTTATTCATTGCAGTAGGTGAGGGGGGGTGGAAGCATTCTTTGTAGGTTTAGGATGGATTTTATCATTCGTTTCTCTCTGTGTTGGGCTTGTTGGAATTACCATTCTTATCGCCTTCCTCCTTGTGGCCAGCGCTTCTTGGACATTCGTCAGGTACAGAGTGCTGGGTGCCTCGCTTGCAAAATTAACGGAGAAGACATTGAAACTAATCCAGTATTGTTACTGTATGAACTTGGGTTTAGGGTGGAGGGAGAAAGTGCAATCTTATGACTAAAATGTAAGATAATTTATACTTATAAATTTTTTTGTCTTTCCCATCTGTCATTCTCATCTTAAGTGCCATTCTGATTTTTGAAAATTTAATATTCTAAATTAAATCATAAGATATGGGAAACAATTTCAGAAGTTTTCAGATACAAAGCTGACATGTAGCTTTTACATTTTCTTTTGACCTTTGCCTTTTATTTTCAAAGAACAAGCATTTTTTCCCTTAACACAGTTTTATTTAAAATCGTGTTCTCTGAGAACCTGTTGTGTTGAACGTGGACTCGGGCCTTACTGTGCTGCCCAGACCGGCTCTCACTTCCGGGCTCGAGTCTCTTTCCCTCCAGCCTCCCTAGTACCTGGGACTACAGAAGTGTGCCTGTAAGTGGAACATCATTCTTCTCTCAGGGGAAGTATGTTTCTCTGTTTTTGTATCATTATTATTAGTATTTTGGTTTTTTGAGCTAGGGTCTTGCTATGTAGTTCAGGCTGGCCTTGAACTCACTATGTAGCCTAGGCTAGCCTCAGACTTGTGGTGATCCTCCTGCCTCAGCCTCCCCAGTAGTAGGATTATAAGTGTGCATCACCACACCCTGCTATATGCTATATCATTATCTTTATAATTCACTTCGGTTTATCTACCATCAAGGTATGAGTTTTCTCTGAGTACTCTGAGTTTTAAGAATTTAAGCATTTTGGGTAATAATTGTTATAGATAATTCCCTTTGAATCTCACAGAGAGAATGTGGAATATAATTTCACCTTTCCTTGTGATTGTGATGCAGTTTGAAAGCACACTGGCCTTGAACTGAGGCAGATGTGGGCTCTGGGCTTTACTAGTTCTGCTGTGATAGTGATCATGATAGTTTACCTTTACTAGTTCTGATGTGATAGTGATCATGATAGTTTACCTTTTTTGGCCTCCGTTTCTGCATCTGAAAAAAATGGGAATAGTGCTATTGATAGGAATGTTGTAAAGATTAGAAATAAAACCTACCAGACATTCAGGGCAGCACCTCGGACCCAGGAATGAGGCGGCGTCCGCTGATGTCCCCGTGTTCGCCTCCTTTCAGGACTGTGTTGCCCTCTGGTGCGTTGGTGGCCGGAGCGCTGGTGAAGCGGGCCTCGCCCGGCCTCTGCCGGTCTAGCTCCAGGGCTCTGCGCTGGCACTTGCGTGTTTTAGATCAGAACAAACAGTGCAGGGACTCTGCTTAGAAAGATAACTCAGTTAATTGCATGGCTTAATGACTGCCCGTTTTTACCCAAGGACCTATTTTAACTTGATTTTTAACTTCATTCAAAGGAGGTCAGGTTATGTGTATAGTCAGCAACCAGGCAGGACTTTTTTTTATTTGTTCTTGAGTCACAGTTACTTATTCAGAACAAGAAACCATTTGTAGGAAAGTTTATTGGGCTACGTGTCTGAGTGTCTGGGATCTAAGCGTCCCTCCCGAGTAGTTGGATCCTTTTGGGAAGGTTGGTGAAACTCTTTGGGACTTTATTCCCCGTTTATAGAAATGAGTGTGTTAATTTGTCTTTGGGAGTCTTCGCAGCCCTGAGCTATCTGAGAACCTATGATGGGTACTGTTAGTAAATGTGACACCAGCTCGCTTTGATGTAAATTCGTAAGGGTTATGGCAAGGGAGAATTGCCAATTAAGTTTAAGTCTAAGCATTAATTTGGGAATGTTTTCACCTAGCTCATTTTAAAGTATATGAATTATAAAATATTTCCTGGTTTTAAATGGTGTTGCAGGGCCGTGGATATAGTGAGCACCTACCTGGCAAGCTCAAGGTCATGAATTTGATTCCTGGTACCAGAAAAACAAAAACAAAAACAAAACAAAACAAAACAAAACGAAACAAAAAAGGCATTGCTACAGTCATGGATTCCTAATTTAACTCTTCAGCCGGATCTCACATTCACCCACTTACTTTGCATTTCTTCTCTGAAGAGCAGCTGCTGTTTAACACGTCCCGGGCTTCCCCAGCGCTCCCGCCTGCACCCTCCCTCTAAGGTGAGGGCCGTGCGTCGTGGTGAGAGTGCTATTGGAGCCAGGAAGTAGGAGGAGAGACCACAGTCCCCTGGCTTGTTCTGAGGGTGCGCCCTAGTTACCTAGGATGTCTGCTGGGCTGTGGGGACCAAACCTGTAACCCCCGGGTCTTTGGGATTCATTTAACATCAGAGTGCAGCTCTGCCCATCCCGTGGGGAGCAGAGGCCTGGGGCCTGTCCGTGGCTGTCTGCTGAGCCCTGCGTAACCCTGCTCTCCTCCCTCTCACGCCGTGCGTGTGCGGGCCCTGAAATACATAGCGAGACCTTGTCTCAGAAAATCAGAACAAACAAACAAACATACAAACGAACGCCATCTGTGAACCCAGCATAGTGAGTTCAAGGCCCACTGTCAAAAAAAAAAAAAAAAAAAAAAAAGAAACTGTCAGGCGTGGGAGCCACACTGTGGCTCTGGTCTTTGTGTTTGCTGCTGCTTGTGGGTGGGCTGTGTCCTGCACGTGGCCCCGCAGTTTCGCTTGTTGTTTCTCTGGCCGCTGCCCCGTGGGCCATGCGCAGTGCAGTCTTCTCTGACCATGCTGTTAAGAGCGTCCGGGTCAGCTCCCCACACATGGTTTCATTTATTTCTTTTTGTTAACACAAGGCCTTGAACTCACTATGCTGGGATTACAGGTGCCATTTTTTGTCGTGACCTATGAGGTTCTTGGGGTGAAGGACCGCAAGAGGATGAGAAAATAAAGTAGACAAAGCTGGGGTCAGGCGGAGCCCTCCCCCTCCTGATGGGAGGGAAGGGACTGCCCCTTCAGTGTGGGGGCCTTGATTTATACCTTTTAGCAACTTAATGTCACTTGACACCCTGTTGTCCTAGCAACCCACTGTTCAGGTTGTCTGGGGACTTGGTGCTCTCTGGCGGAAGCAGCGTCAGGTGGCTGTCCCAGGTGCTCTTTGTTCTTGAGAAGGCCACACCCCAGCCTTGCAGGTGTGGTCAATTTCCAGCTTCAACAGCTCCCAACAATTTTTTTGGTTTGTTTGTTTTGATTTTTTGACACAAGGCCTCACTATGTAGTTCAGGCTGTCTTTGAACTCACTTTGTAGCCCAGGCTGGCCTCAAACTTGCAGCAATCCTCCTGCTTCAGTCTCCCGAGTGGTGGGATTATAGGCATGTGCCATCACATCCAGCTCCAGATGGCATTTTTTACACTTTTTACATATGTATGTCTGTTAGTTTAGTGTAAGCTTTATGCGGTCAGGGACTTCGTTGTGTTGTATTTCTCTGCTAGGAGGAGACAGTACTTGCATAAAGTAATGAGCTTTAATATTAGCATGGGGGTAACTTTATCATAGCACTACCACTGCCTGCTATTGTTTTTATTGACATGTACTGAAGAGCGTTAACGTTTAGAATTGAATTCATCTGGATTGTGAAGAAGGATGAAAAGAGTTGTCTCCAGAGTAGCCCTGCTGGCAGAGGCTGCAGTGTGCAAGTGTTTCATCAGTGACAGTTTTATCTGTTAGAGGAAGGCATTTGCTTTCCGTGGTTGTAATGAAATTAAAGCTTTTCTTACGACCTTCCTAGTACCAAATCCAGATCCTGGAAGGAAAAGAGATTATTAATAATTGTGGTTCTATATTTTTATTTTCTGTAAAAGACCAAGACCCTTCAGTTTTTAAAATCTTCTTTCCAGTATGGCTTTATTTAGTATCAAAACTTAAAATGATGTATTAGTGCATATCAGTTGCACAGAACAGCTTTTTACTGTCATCTTTTCATGTGTGCATACGGAGTGCTCTGATTGTGTCCTTCGCCATCACCCTCCCTTTCTCATCCCTCCTCTCGTGGTCTCTCTTCTACTTTTATGTTGACCCTGGCCTCTACATATAAGAAGACATCCAGTGCTTGTCTTTCTAAGTCTGGCTTACTGCGTTTAACGTGAAGTTTTCTAGTTTCAGCCACTTCCCTGAAAATTATATAATTTCCTTCATCATCATGATCATCACTATCATCATCATTTTGGTTTTTTGAGACAAGATGTCAGTATATATCTGGACTGGCTGAAAACTGGTGCTCCTCTTGTCACTTTCTTGGAAAATGACCTAATTTTGTTCTTCGTTCTGACCGAATAATACTCCATTGTGTATATACCACATCTTCTTTATCTGTTCTGCTGGTGAGAACCTGCGCCAGTTCCGTACCGGGGCTGTTAGGAGCAGTGCCTTAATAAACGGGTGTGGAGCTGACTTGGATTCCCTCAGTGTACACCAGGGAGCAGCAGAGCTGAGTCATGCGGAATTTGCAGCTTTGCTGTCTTGAGGCCCTGGCTCGTCTCCACAGCACCTGTACTGGTGCACATTTGCTCCAGCACTGCAGAACGACCCCTTTTCCCTGCACCCTCACCAGTGTTTATTGTCTTGATTTTTTTTTTTTTTTGCGGCACTGGGGATTGAACTCACAACCTCATGCCTACCAGACAGGCGCTTCAGCCACTGAGCCAAATTCCCAGCCTTAGGTTTTTGAGACAGGGTTGCACTGTGTAGCTCAGGCCGGCCTTGTGCTCGAGTTGTAGCCCAAGTGGCCTCGAACTCATAACGCACCTCCTGCCTCAGCCTCCCGAGTGCTGGGATTAAAGGTGTGCGCTACCACGCCTGGCTTTGTCTTGTGTATTCTTGATGATAGCCATTCGGATTAGGCCGAGACGGCATCTCAGTGTGATTTTGATATGTAAGGTGCAGTTTTCCTGATGGCTAATGATGTTGGGTAAGTTTTCTTTTGATTACTGGCCATTTGTATTTCTTTTCATGTTTTCTGTTCATTTGTTCATCTGTTGAACTGCTTGCTGTTGTGGTGTGAAATTTTTGAATTCCTTTATATATTCTGGAAATTAGTTACAAAGCTTTCCTCCTGTTTTGTAGCCTGTATCTTCAACTCTGTTAATTGTTTCCTTTGCTGGGTAGAAACTTTAATTTGATGCAATCTCATTTGCTGCTTCTTGCTGTTATTTCCTGAGCCATTAGAGTTGTGTTCTTACTCAGGAAGTTGTCTGTGTCTGCACTGTTTCCCCTGTGTTTCCCTCTAAAAGTCTCACAGTTTCAGATCATTGAGCTCTTTGATCTGCTTTGAGGTTTTAACGTGAAGGGATGTTGGATTTTATGAAGACATTTTCTATTTGAGATGATTATGTGATTTTTTTTTGTTGGTTTTATCCTTAATTCTTTATATGTAGAAAAATACATTTATTGTCTTATGTATGTTGCACAGACCTTGTATCCCTGGAATGAAATAAAGTTTATCATTATGTATGATCTTTTTAATGTGATGTTTAATTTGATTTCAAAAACTTTTATTGAGTATTTTTGTGTCTGTATTTATCAAGGATATTGGTCTATAGTTTTCTTTTTGTTGTTGTATCCTCATTAGGCTTTGGTAGTAGGTTAATACTGGCTTTGTGATTTTTTTTTTTAATGACCCCTAGGCTACCCAGTCTTTGAACTACAGCCCCACCCTTTTTTGAGACTGGGTCTTGCCAAGTTGTGAAGCAGGATTTAAATCTTGCAGTCCTCCTACCTCAGCCTCCTAAGTGCTGGTATTACAGGCATACTAGAATGAGTTTTGAAGAGTTTCTATTCTTTCTATAACTTGGACTAGTTTGAGGTGTGTTGGTATTAGTTCCCTTTGAAAAGTCTCATAAAATTAAGTAGCGAATCTGTTGTCTTGGGCTTTTCTTCATTGGGAAACTGTAGTACTGGTTCAATCTCATTGCTATTACCAGTCTAATTAGATTTTTAATATCTTTTTGGTTCAATTTTGGAAGGTCATATGTATCTGGAAATTTTCCATTCCTATAGATTTTCTGATACATTGGCATACAGGGTGGTTTTTTTTTTTTTTTTTTTTTTTTTTTTTTTTTTTTTTTTTTTTTTTTTTTTTTTTTTTTTTTTTTTTTTTTTTTTTTTTTTTTTTTACATTTTTAATGATCTTCTGGATTTCAGTGGTATTTGTTATAATATCCCGCTTTTCAGCTCTAATTTTATTTATGTATGTCTTTTCTCCCTTTTGATTTGGCCTGGTTAATCTGGTTAAGAATTTGTCAATTTGTTTATTTTTTTGAAGAACCCAACTCTTTTTTTTTGATCCTCTGTATTTTTCTTTCAGTTTGTGTTTCATTTGTTGCTACTGTGATCTTTATTCTGTCCTTCCTTCTACTTATTTGGGGGTTAGTTCTTATTCTTTCAAGGTCTTGAGAAATATTGTTAGGTTAATTTATCTGAAATCTCTGTTTTCCTGATGGTAGGCACTTAAAGCTACAAACTTGCCTCCCAAAACTTTCTGTGTCCCATAGGTTCTGATAGATTATATTTCCATTTTCATTTGAGTTGAGGAATTTTTAAATCTCCACCCCCCCATTTCTTCAATGACTCACTGCTCATCCAAGTGTATTGTTCAATTGTATTTGTGTATTTTCTGCATTTTCTCTTGCTGTTAATTTCTAGTTTCTATTATATTCTGATAAGGTGTATGAATTATTTCTGTGTGTCTGTATTTGTTAAGCAAATGGCCACAGATGTGGTCTATTTTGGAGAAAGGTCCACATGCTGATGAAAACAATGTGTATTCCACAGTTGCTGGATGAAATATTCTATAGATGTCTGTTAAGTCTATTGGTATACAGTGTAATTTAAGTCTGATTTTTTGTTGTTGTTGTTGTTGATTTCTTTTGTCTGGACTAGTTGGAATCGTTGAAGCTGAACTAGTTGTGTTTGGGCCTACTTCTTCTTAGTTGATTGTTTTCTTAATTAACTTGTAGCGACCTTTATATTTTCTGGTCAATTTTGGCGTGAAGTATATTTTGTCAGATGTAAGTACTCATCCTTACTTTTGAATTCTATTTGATTGAAATGTCATTCCCCATCCTTTGTTTCACTTTTATTCTGTGCACGTCTTTGCCAGCAAGTTGAGTCTTTTTCAGACAGCACACATTTGGATCTTGTTTTTAATTCAGTTAGCTAGACTATATCTTTTAATTGAATAGTTTGCTTTTGTTTGTTTTTTGTCACCAGGAATCAAACTCACGACCTCACGCTTGCCAGGCAGGCGCTTATGCCGCTGAGCTAAATCCCCGGCTCTTGAATAGTTTGCTTTTATAAATGACTAGGTGATTCTACTTTTTAGCTTTTAATATTCTTTCATTATTCTGTATTTTGAGAAGTTTAATTATAAGATAGCATAGATTCTTTTCTGGTCACGTGTATTTGGGATTCTAAATGCTTCCTAGGCCAGGATTTCCATAACTTTCCTGATCTTTGGAAATTTTTCTTCTATTATTTTACTCATGGGCTTTCTATACCTTTAGTGTGTTCCTTGGTTTCTTTGTCCAAACTGATTATTGTATTTGTAGGTTTGGTCTTTTAATTGTATCCCATAATTTTTGTATGTTCTGTTTGTAGTTTCTTATTTTTTTCTTTAATACTGTCTCAGTTCGATAATTCATTAACCTTGTCTTCAAGCCCTGACATTCTTTCTTCCACTTCATCTACTTTGTCTGTGAGGTTTTCCACTGAGTTTTTAAATTTGATTTATTGAGCTTGTCATTTCCAAGATTTGTTTGGTCCATTTATAGACTCATTATTGAATTACTCTTACCTATTGTGTATTGTCTTCCTTAATTTATTCAATGATTTATTTGTATCCTGTTAAAAGTCATTAATCATGTGTAAAGTCATGTTTTGAATTCTTTTTTCCAACTTTTCATCCATCTTGATATCTTTGGATTCTCTGAAAGAATCGTTTTGACTTGTTTTTTTTTATGCCATGACTTTCTATGTTGAGATTTGGACATCTGTTATAATTTTTTTTTTTTAACATAAGAGTCTTCATGGTAATTGGCCTTCTTTTGATGGCTTGATCCTTAGTACCACTCAGAGAAGAGAAAAACTGCAATAGTAACAACCATGTAAGGTCAAACCAGATACAGAAATATAGTAAAAGCAATTAAAGTAACAACTATACCATTAATAACAGAATCAGAAGAGGCAAAAATAATATGGAATGACCTACTGGCTTTAAAGTTAATAAAGGTAAAAATAATAAATAAAATTATATAAAAGAAAGAGAGAGAGAGAAAAAACCAAGAAGACGCAGGAAAAGAGAACTGTCTCCGCACTCCTCCGTGCGGTGGTGTGGGGCAGTAGGAGCGTCCTCCCACCACCGGTCACTGCGCTCTGCAGTGCCGAGCCGGCCCGGGAGCTGCTCCCTCGGGCGGGCGGTGCTGCGTGGACGCCGAGCCGGCCCGCGGTTGGTGCTGCGCCTGGCCGTCGGCTGCAGAGCCGGAGGGCTGTTGGTCTGTGGTCTGCCTCCTCCTGCTCCCCGGAGACACGGGCGGCCCCGGGTAGCTCTGCAGCGCGTGGGCCACTTCGCGGTCCTCCGCCCTCCGTTCGTGCTCCTGGGAGAGCGGGGGAAGCTGAGCCAGGCCCGTCCCTGACCGGGGCAGCAGGCCGCCTTGTCCGGCCTGGGGAGGGCGGCTGGGAGCCGAGCCGTCGCCGGCCTGCTGCCCCGCCACGCGGGCACTGCGCCCTCCGCGCCCGCCCGCCCGAGCTGGTCTGTGCCTCACCTCCCCTGCGCCGTGGCTGCCGCTCATGCCTGCCACCCACCCAGCCCCTGAGTCGTGGGGGGTCTGTGGTTTCTAATCTGCCCAGAGACCCAGTCTGGCTGCGAGACCGCTCTCGGTGGCTCCTGGGTGTGTGGTCCTGGCTGAGACTGAGAGCACAGCCGGGGATTTTAAAGCCAGCCTGGCGGGGATGGGGGACCTGTGGCTTTATCTTCAGGGCTGCCAATGCTTCCTGGGCAGAAGCAAGCGGGTTCCCTTCCCTCACGGGGCCCAAGACTGGCATCACCAGCTGCCTTGTGCTTTTCTCTGCTTGCCTTTGTTTTTCCCTGCCTTTTTTTTTTTTTTTTTTTTAATTCTTGGAGGTACTCCTTTCTTTTTCTCTTATGAACATAGTACCTCCTTTGTTGCCGTAACTGTTCTTACTTCCAGAATCACTTGTAGCATCTTACCTGGAAGAAAAACGCAAACTTTTTATTGTGGAAAAATTCACTCTCCTATGAGTTAAGACTGCTCCCCGATTAACATTTATCCAGCTTACACAGCAATCTTGATTATTCTGCACATCTTCAAACCTCTCTCAATCCTGATTCTTCATTTGAAAATATTAGCTGTGCCCATTAATCGTTTAGCGTTTGGCTGGCAATGGAATGTGTCATGAAGCAAAATACCTTCGTGTAATTAGAAGTTTTTGTAAATTTCTATGAAAATGTGAAGCAGAATAAAATAATTGCTGCTTTTTAAAAAAATAACATGTTTTTTGTTCAGTGAAGAAGTAACTCCTGTGTGAGATGAATATTAAGAGTGGTTTTAATGCTCTGGGCTAACAGAGCAAGGGAAATGGCAGTCTGGTTAAATAATAGATCTTGGTGGGAGACATTCAACCTTTACCTTTTTTTTTTTTTCCTGGCAGTACTGGGGATTGAACTCGTGGCTTTGTATCTAACTACATACCCAGCCCCTGTTATGTATTTTTAAAATTTGAAACAGTGTTTTGTTGAGTTGCTAAGCAGCCTAGGCTGGGTTTGAACTTTTCAGTCTTCCTGTCTCAGCTTCCTGGAGTGCTGGAGTTACAGGTGTGTACTGCCATGCCTGGCTCTTTCAATTTCAGGTTATAATAAATGGATCATCTTTTTCTTTCATTTCCTTGCTGATTGATATTTGAGTTGTTTCTAATTTTTGTGTTTTTAAAACACATTTGCTATGAACATTCAGTTTGGGCTGTCTTTGAACTTGCTATGTAGCCCAGGCCAGCCTCAAACTTACAGTGATCCTCCTGCCTCAGCCTCTGGAGGGCTAGGATTACAGGTGTGTGCCTCTATGCCTGGCTTTGTACGTGTCTTTTGACAAGTATTTCTCCTAGCAGATATCCACAAGTGTGATTGTTAGGTCGTAGGGTAGGCATCCATTTATTTGTTGCTGTCTTCCAAGATGGCGTCTAAGTCATTAGCATCAGTTACACTCCCACTGGCACAGTGAAAGTTCCATTTCCTTCTCATCACCGCCAATATTTGTTATTCCCAGTCTTTAACTTTAGCCTAGCTAGAATATATGTGAGGTTTCAAAAAATTGTACCGCTTTCTTGAAACTGGTAAAATTCTCCATATTAGAATAAATTTAGCAGATTGAGATTTTGATCATTAATTTTGATACATGTATATACATCTGTGTAACCACATTCCCATCCCTTCACAAAGCTTCCTTTTCTATTTCTAGACAGTGCCTGCCCTTAGACGAATAGGCCAAAAAACACATGAAACACATAAGACAGCTATACTCATTCAAGCTGCGTTTGGAGAGATTGGTGAGGCTGGATTGCAATAACTTTTCTTGTCCTTTTTTTCCCTATTGTCTGCTTTGTATTTTGCTCTTTATTGATACATTGAGTTTCTCCTGTAAGAGAAACCATGTGATATTTAAACTTGTGTGTCTGATTCACTTACCTATAGTCCCAGTGACTCCTGTTTACCGTTTATGGCGTACCAATACTCCACGGTGTAAAATGCCACATTTCCTTTGTCTGCTTATCCACTGATGGACACATAGCTGCTTCCAAGGTTTAGCTGTTGATTATGCTGCTAGAAATGGATGTGCATGTGTCACTGTGGTATGATGTCTTTTAACTCTTTTGGGAAGATACCTGGAAGGGAAATAGCTGGTTAAGTGGAATTTCTACTTTTAGTTTTTTGAAGAATCTTCACGGTGATTTCCGTAGTGAGTGTGCCAGTTTGCAGTTCTGCCAACAGTGAAGAAAGGTTCCATTTTTCCTGCAGCCTTACCAGCATTTGCTATTGGTTGATTTCATGGTGATAGCCTTTGTTCTGTTTTGTTTTGTTTTGCGATAGGATCTTAATTTGGGCTGGCCTGTAACTCACTATGGTACCCCCAGCTGGCCTCGAATTTGCAGTGATCCTTCTGCCTCAGCCTCCCAAGTGCTGTGTCACCACACCTGGTGTGATAGCCATTCTTTCTGTAGTAAGATGAAATCTGTGTTTTAATTTGCATTTCTGGAATAGCAGCAATGTAGAACATTTTTTCAAATATTTACTGGCTGTTTATTCTTTTCATTTGAGAAGTATCTATTCATTTCAGGTGCCTGTTTTTTGATTGGGTCTTTAAATTTAGGGGACCTAATATCTTTATGTATTCTAGATATTAATCCTTTGTCTAAGGAATAGCTGGCAAACTTTTTTTCCCATTCTGTAGGTTGTCTCTTGGCTCTGTTGGTGGTTTCCTGTGCTGTGCGGAAGCTTTTTAATTTGCTGTGATCCCATTTGTTGATTCGTGGTATTATTTCTTGTACGAATGGGGCTCTGTTCAGAAAGTCTCCGCCTGCATCCGTGTCTTCAAGAGTTTTGCTTATTTTGTCTTCCAGCAGATTGTTCCTATTTTAATATTTAGATCTTTGAGACATTTACATTTTAGTTTAGTGCATGGTGAAAGAGAGGAGTCCAGGTTCAGTCTTTGGCCTGTGGAGAGCCGGTTTCCCAGCACCACTTGTTAAAAATGCCGTCGTTCCTTGGTGAAAGTGCTTGGCTTCTTTGCCAAGGGTAAAGTAGCTGGGTGTGCCTGGAGCTGTTTCTGCATCCTCTCTTTGGTTCCACTGATCCTCAAGGCTGTTTTTTGCCAACACCATGCTGTTTATATCACTGTAGCTTTGTAGTATAACCTGGGGTCTGTGATTGCCTCTAAGTACCCTTTTTGGTTGAATCTTTTCCTGGTAGAGCTTGCTTCCAGAAATGACTTTGGGAGTACTGGTTCCATTTCAGTTTCATTAAAGAGTTTGAAGTATATTGGCATTAGATCTTCATAGAAGTTCTTATGGAATTCAGCAATGAGTCTGTCAGGACCTGGGCTTGTCTTAGTTGGTATTATTTTTATTACTTTTTCAGTTTCACTTAGTAATATTGGCTTATTCAGGATTTTTATATCTTGGTTCAACTTTGATAGTTTATATATATCTAGGAATTTACCCACTTCCATATTTTCCATTTTATTTATGTATAAGTTCTTGAAGTTGCTACAGACAATCTTCTGGATTTCAGCAGAATCCATTGTGATTTCGCCTTTCTTATTTCAAATTCCATGTATGTGGGTCTTTTCTTATTTTGGTAAGTTTTGCTAAGGTTTTTTCTATTTTGTTTATTTTTTCAGAGAACCAATTCTGTATTTTCATTGATTTTTTTGTATTTTTTAGTCTCAATTTCATTAATTTCTGCTCTGATGTTTATAATTTCTTTCCTTTTAATAGCTTTGGGTTTTGATTTTTCTTTTTTGTCTAGGACCTTGAGCATTGTTAGGTTATTTATTTGAGCTTGCTCTTTGTCTCTTTCTTGGTTATCTTTCAGAATTTTTTATAACACTGGTTTGGTGGCCATGAATTTCTTGAGGTGCACCTTGTCATGGAAATTACCTTATTTTCTTATCAGTTTTAAAGGAAGGTTTTGTAGGACATATCAATTGGGGTCAGAAGTTGTTATCATTTAGGGCTTAAAACACTTCACTCCAAGCCCTCCTGGACTTTAAGGTTTGTGTAGAAGTGTGATGTAATTCTAATCAGTTTACCTTTGTATGTGTTTTGTTTCTTTCTCCAATAGCTTTTAAGATTTTGTGCTTGTGATAAATACTTTGAGTGTTACGTGGTGTGGAGAGTTCTCTTTTGGTGATGACTAACTATATGCCCCATTTATTTGCATGTTTATCTCTTTCCCCATTTTGTGAAGTTTTCTGCCATTTCTGTGAAATTTTACTCTATTTGTATTGCCTTTTGTTTTCTTTTTACTTATTTCAGTTATTCTTAGATCAGTGTTCTTTGTTCTGATCTAGCCATTGCTGGATCCATTTTTATGTTCTCTAATTGGCTTTAAGGTGTCTTTGAGTAGTTGGTCTTTGAAGGCATCATTGTTTTCCAGTTCTGAAATTCTGTCCTCACTCTGTCTGTTCCGCTGCTCATACTCACACTATGTTCTTAATCTCCTGGATTTCTTTTTTTTTTTTTTTTTTTTTGCAGAACTGGGGATTGAACTCACAACCTTGTGCCTGTCAGACAGGCACTTAAGTCACTGAGCCAAACTCCCGGCCCTGGTTTTTTTTTTTTTTTTTTATTGAGGCAGGGTCGCACTGTGTAGCTCAGGCGGGCCTTGCGCTCGCATTGTAGCCCAAGCCGGCCTCGAACTCACAACGCTCCTCCTACCTCAGCCTCCCAAGTGCTGGGATTAAAGGTGTGCGCCACCACGCTGGATTTCTGATTAAAACCTTTCCATGACTTCTAATTCTTTGGTAAACTGATCATTCATGTTTTGTATTTTTCTTGTTGCACTCATCTGACTTTTTATTACTGTCTTTTGAAAGTTCTGGGATCATGTTGGTTATTACTTCCATTATTCATTAACTATATCTCCTGTGTTTTTGTTGAGTGCCTCTTTGATGTGTTTTCTGACCTCTCCTGTTACACTTTGGAGGAATTTGGGTGTGTGGCTTATGCTATTCTGCTCCTCCGTGTCCCCTGGCTTCGCTTTGGTGGAGGAGGGAGTTTGGGGAGGCACTTTGTTGCCGTCTGCTTGTGTTTCTGTTGTTTTGTTTTGTGCAAGGTTTGTGGACACTTGTTGCTAGCAAAGAAATCTGTTTAGTTAGTTGCTTTTCAGTGATGTACTTTGGGTGTGGCTAATTTTGTTCCTTCATCTCAGCACCAAGATCTGACCGCCTGGTTAATTTGGGAGGAAGGGTGCTGTGTAATTAGCTCGGCCACCACATTCTCTGGGCTTGTACTCTAGGTCTGAGCGTCACAGGGAAGTAGAGGTGAGTATGTAACCCTGTTAATAATAGCAAGCAAATCAGCTATTGTGTTATGGTCCAAGACAAATTAGATATTAACATGCCATAAAAATCAGTTATGTACCACCTTTAATCCTAGAGAAAAAAACACAATTATGGTATAAATATTAAGGCAGGTACTGACTTACAGCTAATATGTACTAAATGACTCAGCTATATATCTACTAATGGTAGAAAAGAATTCAATAATAATTTTACAGAGTTAATTATCAGAAGATTAAAAAGCTTTATGGTTAAACTGTCGGGGCACAGTGATAATGTAGAAATGCATTCATGAGATGGTGAATTTATAGATATTTCATGACCAATTAGAGGGCTCTGACCAAGTTGCTGTTCTGCTGTCTCTGGTACATTCAGTTGACCCTGACAATATCAGAGCAGTTGCCTATACCTTAAGGCACCTTGGGCTGACCTGGGCTCAGTCAGTAAAAGCTCTCACCGGAACACTCCTATGTTATGGTAATGTCCTTCACCACTCTCATTCAGTCAAGTCTCTCTCTTCGGAACAATTCCTATATTATGGCAATGCCCTCAAGTATGCCCATTCTGTAAGAGCCTCCTCCCCTGGTTCCTGGAATGTTTCTGTTGCTTCAAGACTAGTCTGTCAATATATAATTCAATGTATGTAACCAATCATGTAACCTTTGGTCACTTGCTTTGTACCTCCCACTTCTAATTCTATATAGACTAAACTCCTTCCTGATTTGGGGCGGTTGCCTGGGAGGAATTATCTCTGCAGCAGTCCATTGGCGTGAACTCCAACAGTCCACTGGTGTAAAGATTAAATGCTGCCTTTTAAAAAAAATTTTATTTTAAAGATAGTAATATCCAACAAAACATAACAGAACAAAGTCAGTCAAAACAAAGCAGTAGAACTGGTACAGAACTTCAAAGCAAGATACTAGGAAAACAATAGCTACTATAGTATACCTTGTTATCTTCACAACAGTGGACCATTCCATCAGGTATAGTAAAATCAAACCAAAAACAAACAGAATAAAACCAATCAAAACAGAACATGAAATAAAAAAAATTAATCAGAATAAAGCAAAACAATGAGAACAATATTGGGCTTCAAAGACAAGACAGGAGGGAACCCCCCATATTTGCTACATTGCGTACTGTCATCCTCCCAATAGATACTCAGACCACTGGCCCCAGGCCTGCAAAATCAGCCAAACAATACAAGCATTTAGTTGCTTTATGTACCTTAGTTGCTATCAACTTAGCTGGTCCTCCAAACCAGCAGGGTGCTTTTGGTGGGGGGTGTCTTGATTCTCAGCCCACATGCCTACAGCACAGATCTTTCTCTTCCCCCAGTCCAGGAGTCCACGCTGGTTGCGCCACTCACCGGGAAGGCAGGCTAATTGTCTTCTTGTTGGAGCCTCCTTGAGCCAACGTGGCGGGTTCTCAGGAGTCGCTGCCTTCTTATCTCCTTGGCGCAAAGAGTTTCCTTTTGGTTTGGTTTGATTTGGCTTGGCTTGGCTTGGGAATTTTCAGCAACAGTACTGTTAAAGATACAGAGTTTGGGAAGCAGGAGTACAAGAGGAAAACTTTGAGACTTTAAGCTCTATGATGTGAAATAAGGAAAGGAAAGTGGTACAAAGGCTTTTTGGGGAGTAGAAGAATTTTTATAGAGTAGATAAATTAAGAGAAAAAATTGATAAAAGAAGATAAAAGAAAAAAACCAAAGAAAAAGAAATTGTATCGAATGTGAAATTAAAAGAGAAATAGAAGGAGGAAAATTCAAAGGGAGAAGAGGAAAAAAATAAAAAGAAGTGAGAAGAAGAGATAGAAGGAAAACAAGGCAAGCGAGCAAAAGAAAGAAAACAAAGATTTCCTAAGCCCAGGACACTAGTGAAGAAGAAAGGAGGGAAAGAAAGAAGAAAAAAACAAAACCCCACTAAAAACAACACACATACTCACCAGAAACAAAAACCCCGAACAAACAAAAGCAAACAAACAAAACAAAACAACAACAAAAAGGAAACGTCTGTGTGATTTCCAACATGCGGTTTTCTCATGGGATCCGCAGTCCTGGTTACCTGTCCAGTTCAAGGTGCGCCCCCGTTCCTGCTGGCGGGTGAAGAAGGTCCTCAGATCCCTGACCCCAGGTTCGTCCCCACGCAGGCACTGGCAGGCAGTAAGATCAGGCAGGGCTACTGATCCTGCAGCTTTCAGTCCAGAGCAGTCAGGCTGAGCCTGGCCGCTGGCTGTTTAAGTGGGGCCTGAGTCCTTTGTCCCTTTGTCTCCAGTCCTTCTGGTGGTCTCTTCCCAGCCTGACCATGGCTGTTTCCCATGACTGTCCCTCACCCAGCCTCTGCGGAACACTGGGGGCCCTGAAACGAAGCCACGGTGACTGCTCTGAGTCCAGGGTCCAGCCGCCCCACCCCTGGAATGGCGTCTGGCCTCTCTGGCTAGAGGACGGTGGGCTTTTGGACTGGAGTCTCCCACTGCCTGTGGCAGCAGACACTATCTGCAAAAGGCTGCTCCTCTGCTGTGTTTCTCCCTGAAGTGTGGGGAACCACAGAGAGGACTCTCCTTGACTGTCCTTGAAAAGAGGAGCAACTGTCTCCATTTTGGATAAACCTGGCTCTGTCTCCAAGTACTGATACGCACAGAGCTGGCTAGGTTATTTCTTTGTCCCTTCAATTGGCTTTAAGCAATGTGAACTGGGCTGGCCGAGGAGCTGATGTGTAACCTCTGAAGCAAGGTGACAGGTCAGGGTTACCCCACCCAGTGACTCCCCAAATACGTGGTTGAGCTGGGCGGGAAGGAGAACCGCGCTCCACGCTGTCATTGTCGGCTGGGACCGAGCCTCTAGAAAGAGGCTGTGACTTCCCAGGGCAAAAAGGATTGAGCATCAGAACTGAAACACTGACCCCAAATTATTAGCTGCGACCTCAGTTGTTATGCAGATTGCTCTCCCTGCATTTCTTGCCCTCTGCATTTGGCAGAGGTGACCTCAGGCCTCCTACCCAGCCCAGCTCACAGCAGTCATGTATTCCCACCACTGTCACTGTCACGCATCCCTGAGCCACTCCCTTCATGGAGAATTAATAAAACCTGGGAAGGGCTCTGGGTTGGGGCCTTTGTTCCAGTGAACACCATCCTGGCTGGACTTAGGACCCCGACTCCCCATAACTGTATGTACGTCTCAGGGTCTTTCTTCTCATCGTGGGTTGCACTGAACTGATTAGAATTCCAATAACGTCGTCTTGGGATTATAATTACAACCCTCCCTGGACCTCAATGAGGACATGAGAGGATTCTCAATACTGAAGGCTTCTAGAGTCTCTGATTTTCACTTCGTCTTGTAGATTTGGTTTTCCTTTTTCTCGATCTACAAGCCAGGAGCTGAGGATAAAGTGCAGACTGCCACTTCCTTTTTCTGTGTTGTGATCTGCCTCTTTAGATTTTCTGTAGGCTCAAATTTTCCCATCAGATCCTTCTTTGGTCCCAGTGATATAGGGGAATGGAACTCCCAGCCTACTATATGTCCGGCACGAGTTCGTGTTCTCTGAAATCAAAGAATGAATTTTAGGAACAACGGAGAGTAAGAGCAGAATATATTTATTCAGAGAAAGAAGGTTGCTGTCTGAGAGATACAGAATGGGTCCCGAGTGAGTTGCCAGGGACTCAGTCTTTTCTAGGGATTCTTATAAAGTCATGAGGTTAGGTGGGTCCAAGGCGGAGAAAAATGGGAACCTGCAAGGTGGGCATAAGGTGGGACATAACTATGGTTAACCAATAAGACTAATTGCTCAGGTAAAATTGATTAAATCAAGGACAAATGGGGAAGCGAGTCACGTAGTAAGCAGGGATGCATAACAGCAGGGACTCTTCCCATAGAGGGTGGGATGCTGACTCCTGACTTCCTCAGGGTGACCTAGAGCTATTTAGTATATCAATCCTGGGCCAGGAGTTTGACTCAGTGGCTTAAGCACCTGTCTGGCAGATGCGAGGTTGTGAGTTCGATCCCTGGTGTGCAAAAAAAAAAAAAAAAAAAAAAAATCAATCCTTAGGATATGGATGCATTTGTTCTGCCTTTTGTCTTGAGATCTGGCCCACAGCAGGAGGTGCCTGTCTCCTCAGAGGTCACAAGGTATCTGAACTTCTCTGCTGGCTCCTTTGAGTGCCCAGCCCTGTCTGACTGCCTATATTTTTAATTAACTCAGCTGCCTCTAACACCAGGGATCTACTGTTTTCTTTCTTTTCTTCCGCAGCTTGTCATCTTCCAGTGTCTGGATTATTCTGAATCTTGGAGGAGCCGGGTGTTGCTTACCACTCTGCTGTTGTCCTGGAAGTCTCCCCAGTTTTAAGTTTTATGTCTACACAGTGTTTTTGCTAAATCACTAAGTTTCCCATCTTCATCTCAACTTGAGATTCTTTTTTTTCTTTTTGAGCCAAACTCCCAGCCCTCAACTTGAGGTTCTTTTATCTTGCCCTTCCAGAGTGTTGGGATTATACGTATATGACACTATACCCAATTGCCTTCTCATTTTTAAGGGTGTTTTTTGATGAGCATATGCTTAAATTTGATGAAGTTAAGTTTACTTTTCTCTTTTTAATGATTAGTGCTTCTTAAATCCTGCCCAAGAATGTTTTGCTGAATAGATATTTTGATATGGTTTCTTCCAGAATTATTATCATTTTACCTTTTAAATATAGGTGTTGGAACCTGTTCAGATTAAGTTTTGTATATGTTAGAATTAAGGGCCAGGATTCATTTTTTTCTTAGAAAATATTCAGTTGTCCTAGCACCGTTTATTAAAAGGTCCCCCTAAGCACTTTACTGTCACTGGGATTCTGGGGTGCTGTGGGGTTCTTCTAAAGCCAGGTTCTTGTTGTTCTGAGCAAAGAATTGGGTACGACAACACGAAAGGTGGCGAGGTTTTGCATTATTAAAGGTCAGAGTAGAAGTGCACTCTGCAGAGTGAGAATGGGCCCCGCGGAAGCGAGAACGCGGTCGTCCCGGGCTCACTGCTGAAGTGTCCCTCGTGCTGGTGTGAGATCCAGGCCGTCCTAGCAGAAGCCTGCCTGGCCACACCCCAGACGAGCTGCGGGCAGCAGTCTCTGATTGATGGGTGAGCACCACAGGCAGGGCTGGAGAGCTGTCCCTGGCCTGTGTCCTGGATCTCCCTGACTGATAGGCCACGCCCACTGAGCCATTATCTCTTTGCAAGCTGATACTGTAGTGTCTTTAAAAATGCAGCTGTGCTGGGGATGTAGCTCAGCCGCATAAGCACCTGCTTGGGAAGTGCAAGGTCCTGAGTTTGATTTCTGGTACCAAAAAAACAAACAAAAAACAACAAAAAAAACTGACCTAAAACTAGCTGTGCCATAAACCTTCAAAGTCTGGTAATTTAGTTTCTCTGAACTTACTCTTCAGGACTGCTGGTTTTCTGGGGGATTTGGGTTTCCATATACATTTTAGAATGATTATATCATTTCTACTCCCAAAAAAGTGGCTTGCATTTTGATTGGGGTTACACTGCGTCTGTAAATCAGTGTGGAGGAAATGGACATGCTCCCTCACCGCTAGACTTAAGATTTCTACTACGGCCTTAAGAGATGGTGGTAGCAGATCCTTACTGAGTTTTCAGTCTTATGGGAAACTGCTCATTCAACATTTCCCTAATGATCGATGTCAGCTCTAAGTTTCTGAAGGTAATCTTTTATCAGATTAAGAAAATTTTCTTGTATTCCTGGTTTTCTGGAGTGTTTTTATTATAAATGAGTGTTAAATTTTGTTGAGGTGATTATATCATCTTTCTACTTTATTTTGCTAATGTAGTGAAATACACAGATTGCTTTTGCAAATAATAAAGCAACTTTGCTTTCCTGGAATAAATCCTACTTGGTCATGATAAGCCTTATTAGTTTGTCTCTAGATTTTTTTAGTATTTCACTTGGATTTTTGTATCTGTATTTAGGAAATGACTGAACTTGTTATAGTGTGGTCAGTTGGATAGCCCCCACTAAAGCCTCATGTAATCATGGACAGGGCTGAGTCTGGTGTTTGTGACTGGTTTGTTGTCTAGTGCTGGGATTGACGATATGAGTGTTGCACCTGCCCAGAGGTGGAACTGACATACAGGGTAAGGGCGAGATTAAGGCGTGTCTTCTCTCTCGTGCCAGTTTGCACATCTTGCTGTTTGCAGCTGCCATGAATGGCTGCCCCGCATGCCACACTGCCTTGGAGCCCACTGAGTATGGCCTGAAACCCCCAAGAACTGTAAGAAATAAACCTTTCCTTTCCTAATTTTGGGCATCATGTATTCTGTCTCAGCAACAAGAAATAAGTAACTAAGACAGGATTTGGTATTAGCAGAGTGGGGTCATTGCTGTGACTAAACCTAACCATGTGGTTCAAGAGCCTTTGGGAAGGACTTGTGGGGACAATTTGGAAAGGTTTGGAGATGTCGCCTGAAAGAATGGCACTGGAACAGCTTAGGTTGTTCTGTATGGGAGATTCTGGTCAGAGCTCAGGAGACCAGAAGGCTGATAGAAAGCCTGCCGGTAAAGACCAGGCTCGGGAGGTTTCTGCTGGGAAGGACTGCATTGGTTGTTGGACTCCACACGATGTGTGTTACAGCCTGGCAGAAAGTTTGTCTGCATTCTGCTTGTGCCCAGAGACTTTGCCTGAGACTGAGATTAAGGGCAATAGACTGATGGAGCCAGCTGAATATGGACTGAAACCCCCAAGAATTGTGAGAAGTAAATCTTTCCTTCCCTGATTTTGGGCCTCAGGTATTGTGTCCCAACAACAAGAGGGAAGTAACTAAGACATACAGGGTGGTCACTTTTCCTAAGGGGTGGCCTTGTGGCGTCTCATCTGAATATCCGTGGTTTTCACCAGGGTGTCTCCCCTTTGGTCAGGCTTAAATACCAACAACTTTTCAAGCTGATCTTTGGAATTTCAACGTGTCAGTGTCTGCTTCCTGGCAGGCCTCCTTTGCTCTTGTGTATGCTTGTGCACCTGCGGTGATCGTGAATGGACGAGAATTTCTAAGCAGATTTCTGAGGTTTCCTTTCTATGGTTACTGTGTGGCAATCACCCTGCTCCCCAGGCTGCCTCCCCCTATCCTGGGCACCTTTGTCCAGTACTCTGTTCTGTTCTTCTACCCAGCGAGATCTCTCCTTTCTCCTAGGACCTCAGTTCTATATTCAACTCCCAGAAAATGCTTCCAGGGCAGACTTCTGGGAAATGTTGGATCACTTCATTTGTCTCTTCTTTCTCAGGGATTGTAGTTTTGTGTTGATTATACACTAGAGCAGTGGTAGCAAACCTGTGACACTCATTATTTGTTTTTCTTTTAAAACGAAAGATGTTAATGTATGAGTTTTTTTCTTCCTAAACTAAAACCTCAGTATTCAGGTTTAATTGCAGTGTTGGCACTTAGTGACAAAGAAGTGGGTTTTCTGTTGTGATTTGGATACTCATCTCTAAAAGGTCCACCATCACTGCTCTGGAGGCTATAAACGGTTTTGTATGTTTTGTTCAGATTTTACAGTTGGAGAGTAAGTCTCTTAATAGTTTTTACTGTGACCAGGTCCTAAAGTCCTTCTATGTCCTTTTTTTAAAAGGTACTGGGGATTGAGCCCTGGGCTTTGCATGTGTTAAGCAGCACTCTACCACTGAGCTACATAGCTCCACCCCCTTTTAAATTTACTTTTTATTTTAAGACAGGCTCTTGCTATATTGTCCAGATTGGTTTAGAACTTAAAATCTTTGCTTCAGTTTCCAGTGTAGCTGGGATTACAGGTGTATGCCACCATGGCCAGCTCTCCTATATTCTTTTGTAAACATATTAGTTACCTTTTAAATTAGATTTATTACTATCTGTTTTATTCTAGGAGAAACTAGTTGGGTTGTACGATACAAGTTTTGTATTTCAGAGAAATAGGTGTTTATTGGGAAAACAGTTCATGTTGACCAATTTGTTATGTATAACTTGACATCTTAATTATCTGTTGCTGTTCTTTGTGTTTCAAGGAATCATCTGTTGCAGTTTGCTTTAGAGTCACCACCGGTGTCTCCGGCTTCTTCCTCCAAGAAGCTGGCTGTCAGAGTGCAGAGTCCTGGCACTTTCAGACATCCTTTAAAGCAGGGCAGCACACTGATGGACAAGTTTGTGATCAGAGAAGCTGGTGGTTCTACCTCAGAGTTGTCGATAAAAGAAAATGACACCACGTTCAGCCATGGAACAGAGGCAAGCCCTTCTATGGAGACCAAAGAGTCATGTTTTGTAGAAAAGATGACGCCCGGCTACTCAGATGCTAATAGGCCTGAGATGCCCTCTACGTCCTCTTTGAAACAAGCTGTTAAAGGTAGGAGGTTGTTTTCCTATGTGTATTTTCTTAATGGAAATTTTGTTGTCCACACGACATAAGAATAGATAACAGTTGGAAGAGAAAGAAGTGCGAAGGGACCAGATTCCGCCTCCCGCAGTCTCAGTGATGGTCATAGTCACTGCTTATAGACGTGTTTGTTTCTTTCTCTCACGAGATGGAAGTTCAGCATGACTGCCGCAAGGATGAAACGGTTTAATAAGCTTATACTTCAAGTGTGATAGTAGCTTCCCACCCCTCTCCCACCCCATGTAGTAGTGCCAGTTTAATCTTTTTTTTTTTTTTTTTTTTTTTTGATACCGGGAATTGAACGCTTGACCTTGCACTTGCTAGACAGGCTCTGTGCCACTGAGTTATAGCCCCACCTGGTTTAATCTTTTTGTTTGGTTTTGTTTGTTTTTTTGTTTTTTGGTACCTGGTAATCGAACTCATGACCTTGTAGTTGCCGGGCAGCCATATCCCTGAGCCTTCGGCCTGCTTTAATCTTAAAGAGCTCTTTTTATTCTGCCTGTGCTACCCCTGGGCCCCCACTCCTCACCCCAGTGCTCTTCCGCGTGGCGTTTAAAGCCGCTGCCCGAGCCGCCCCACCTTGCTCCTCTTCCCTCCTCAGAAGATTTCCTTGGTCCAGCCCAGCTCATGCCGTACTCTTCCTCCACCTGGGGTCCGCAGACCAAGCTGGCTGCCGCTGTCTTTGTAGAGAGAACTTAGCCGGAACACAGTCAGGCCCGCTGGTTTACATATTGTCTCTGACTGTTCTCACAGCATGGTGGCAGAGGGGCCCGGCAGTGACCAGCAGACCAGCCTGCCCGGCCCTTTACGCAGCACGCTCACCAGCCTCTGCTGTACACCTTTCAGCTGTGTTTTATTTACGGACTAGATTAGACAACATTGGTATCTCAGCTTGTCTTACTTCACCCTTTCTACAGATAATAAAGTCCTTCTTTCTTTTTAAAAAATACAGTGGATTGCCCTGTTTGTGGTGTTAACATTCCAGAAAATCACATTAATAAGCACTTAGACAGCTGTTTGTCACGTGAGGAGAAGAAGGACAGCCTCAGAAGGTAAGGAGGTTGACTCTTCCCTTCAGCTACTTTGTTAGATGCTTCTGGTGCTCGCGAAGTTGAAGAAACGCTCAGTGTTGTGTCCCTTGGTCAGCTGCCGTGTCCCCTCCTCCCCTCCCGCCCCCCGCTTTCTCCTGAACCCTGCTTGGCGTGGCTCCTGCTCCCTCTCCTCTGGTTCTTTCCTCAGCCCTCACTCTGCCAAGTATGACTGACTATGTTAAATATATAGCTACTGAATGTATGGAATATGTATCTAACTTTTAAGTTTTGACCTGAGAAAGTAATGACTTAGAATTAAGTTCTTTTTAGAAACTTTTCTTCTTAGAATTTTAGAATTCCTATAAAATCTCTTGGGCATAGAAAGCAAGGCTAGATTCTGACTATAGAAAATATGAAACCTTTTTTCAGTTCTCAGGATACTGGGAAGTTTTACAGTTTCAAATCAAGTTTTTTCAAAACTTTTCTTATGTTTTTGATAAGGCAGGTATAGACACATGATACCGAAAAAGGTTCAAAAATACGTGTGAAATATAATGTCCTTCACACCACCTGGGTCATGTGGCTAATGAGCCCCCACCACAGGGCCTGCATGCAGCTGCCATGCTGTTCCGCCTCCGCTATACATCAGAGTAGCAGTAATTCCTTAAACCAGCCCACGGTTGTTATACATATAAGCTGCTTAGGAATGAAATTTTAATTGAAGTTTAATTGCAGGGTATTACAGAACCCATGGCTGATGAAGATAATAAAGAAGCAAAGTAGATGAGTCTGGTGATGGAGGGAAGAAGTGAGGTAGTAGTCTAGGGAGAATGAAATAACACTATCAAGGAAAGACTTTGTTTTTAAAAATAAGGGCTGTGTAAGCGTTCAGTCTCTTTTCTGGTAGTTTCTGTAGGGAGAGAGCAGATGGTCAGTGGAACAAAGCACTGAACACAAGACACCAGCTGTGCAGTAATGAAGTTACCCCGGACCTGCTGGGAGGGCGCTTTTCAACAGGAGGAAAGGCAAAAAGAATAGGTGCTAATTCAGAGAGCTTTACAAAATAAGAGGGAGGAAACTGAAGACAGGAGGAGTACTTGGAAGGTGGGGATGAACAGAATGATTGCCCCTTCTCTTCGATCTGTTTCGAAGGCGTCGGGAGGGTGTTTTCCAAAACCATGCCAGTAAGGCAGGGCCATTTTACCTTTTTTTTTTTTTAATGATTAAAGATTAAAAAAAAGGTGTCACTTTTTAGAAGTGAATGCACGTTCTGAAGGGCAGGCTCGCGCTGCGGTAACTTGGGCCGGTGGACCTTGGCAGTGCAGCGGTCGTCACTCATCCACAGTGGGGCACAGGGGACTCCAGCGGGCAGCCCTGTGCGCACAGCGCTCTCCTGCCGCAGGGAGCAAGCGTGTGGACGAGAGTCAGAATTTTAGGTTACTTCATGGGGACTGTAATAAATGAAGCCAGGTAGTTCAAGACTGGCTTTCTCTTGAGACGTTCTTTTCCTCCCCGCCCCTCAAAAGTGAGTTGGAGTATAGAAGCTGAGTATTTTCTACTCAGAGTAAGAAACAATCTGATCATCTTATTCAGGCTTTGTTTGCTAGATTCATTAACTGTATTCTAATACATTTAGCTCTGTTAGTTTATTCAAAGTCATACTCGTGACCAGGCATGGTAGCTCATGCCTCTAGTTCCAGCACTCAGGAGGCTGAGGCAAGAGGATCGTTGTGATTTCGAGACCAGCCTGGGCTACAAAGTGAGTTCAAGGTCAGCCTGAACTACAGAGCAAGACCCTGTCTCAAAAAAACAAAAACCAAAAACAAACAAACAAAAAAACAGAGTCATACTTGCCCCCGTGTGATTCAGTTTCAGTTCCCGTAGTGATTTCAGACCCTGCTCCGTAGACTGCTGCCGTCTCGGCAGGCGGCCTGTGGTGCGGTGCAGAGTCAGTGCAGCCTGCGCTGCCCTCTTAGTGGAGTGAGAGCCAGGAGAAGCCCTACAGAAAGGTAACTACCGGGCCTGGTTTCTTCAAGTTATCCCTGAGTTGGTTTCACCCCCAGAGCTTTTTGTCCCGATGATTCACGTCTTCAGAATTGACCAGACGTTCTTAGGGAGCCATTCCGCCGTGTCTCTCTTTGTTGATGTACTGGTCAGGGCATGTGGCCACTTAAAAGAGCCTGGCCTGTTTTCCAGCCTCCACTGCAGTACCCCGCCGAGGCCTCCCTTGGATGTGGGTGAAACCCTTAACCCTCCCTGCATGGAGTCACTGCCCGTTTCCCCCGGAGCACGTCCTCGTCCTGTGATGGCAGATCGCGAGGGCTCTCAGGTGCAGTACGCAGGCTCCCTGGGTCGTGGGAGAAAGATCAGTGTCGTCCTCATGTTGGAGGAAGCTTCCCTCTGGCTGGCTTTTCCGATTCCTGACAGCAATTATTGATGTCGGGGGTGCTTTTCATTGTAAATGCCAGTGAACGATATAGTTCCTTGTTGGAATTTTAGTTGTAAGCTTAATAATCCGTCCTTAACAAAATAAATATTTTGGATAGGGGCTTAATGATTTGTTTCTCTTTGTGTGCTCGTTATAAATGCCTGCAGAATGATTCAGCAGTTGCTACCTGCTGTGATTTTATTTTGTCATGATTTTGTCAATCTTACAGAGTCTATTTGGCTGTTGTTATAAGATCAAATTTCAGGAAAATTTACCCTGTTGGAGTTTGCAGGTCTTTTTATACTTAAATAATTATTTTTAGATTTTAGTAATAGAGCATAAATGAAATAATTTACCCAGGAAATATCACTGTTGGCTAGTAGAGAAATGTTTGGTAGTTTTGTCTATTTTTAATTATATATTTCTCTACATATGATCTTTGAACCTGGTCTTTACCTGGGGAAACTATCAGTCAGTGCTTGCTAGAGAAGCAGATTTAATGCGAGATAAATATATAAGAATTCACAAGATTGGCTTACGATGGCCGCCCACAGTGTCTGCGCGCTGCAGAGCCAAAGGGTTGGGTCCAAGCTCCCTTCGGTGTCCCGCGCCAGCCCGTGTCATGAGGCTTAAGGGTCTCTGCTGGCGCCTGAAGGGTCTGCGCTGGAAACCAGGAGACAACGTCCAGGGCCGAGGTGAAGACTGGAGTCCTCCGGAGAAGCAGAAGCAACCTCCTTCCTCCTTCTCTTCCTGCCGTACAGGTAGCCAGCCAGGTGGTCGCTGCCACTCACGCCCAGGGCGGGCCTTCTGTCTTCAGCAAATGCCTTCAGTCATACCCAGAACTGTGCTGATCCAGTGTAGCTGGGTGTTTGTTACTCAGGTTGACACAGTCGTCTAACTCTCATGGGAACCTTGTTGAAAATACAGATTTAAGTCTCCACTTGTGGCCTGAACCACTGTGGATGGGTGTTGTAGAGAACGTCTGGGATTATGCATTGTGAGCAAGCTGTCCGAGCTATTTAAGGAACACTGGAGTTCCGGAAGCTCAGTGTAAACCAATCCTTTAGAAATCCTCTGTAAATCTTGTGTTTTGGATCAACCTACTTCTTTCAAGTTCCCATTAGTTTTCCCCTAAATCTTTGCTTTTCCCATTTTGCAGTGATTGTAATTGTAATGAGCTCCTTGAAAATATACTTGTTAAATACCATAGCCACAGAGCTGAATTGTGTGATGCGCTCGGGCTAAAGGTTCCTGTTTCTGATACTTTTAGGTAGCCTGATGTTTATAATCACTTTGAGGGGAAAGAGTAGGAGAAAGTAATTTGATATGACTTTTAAACAATATTCATGTGTCAGTATCTGTGTGTTTATTATACAATAGTACGAGGCCACGGGTGGTGGTGCATACGTATACTCCCAGCCCTTGTGGAGGCTGAGGCAGGAGGACCACAAGTTTGAGGCTGACCTGGGCAACCAAGACCTGTCTCAAAACTAAGACAAAGCTTGAGGACAGAGCTCAGTGTGGACCGAGAGAAGAAAAGAAGATAGAACGAAAAGTGAGAAGCAGTGACGATTTTGCCAGCCCACTCTTTATAACACCTTGTATGTTTGTTAACATAAATAACTGAAGGTGAAGAGAACACAACCCCATCACATTTTTGTTGCTTTCATGCGTCTTCTTTGAAGGTGACACTGCAAGAGTGGACCACACCAGTGTTGCCAGCGAAGTCAGTGAAGGTAGCCATCCTCACAGGTCTTTCGTTTCTCAAGCAGTACTTTTGCAAAATTGGTTGCCTTGGATTTGAGGGCAAGTTTTACCTGTGGATCAGAACTTTTTCTAGAGAAGTAATATGTGGTAAGAGATTCTTAAATCCATATTATATCCTGCAGTCACATTCACACTCTGATCATCTAAGATAGCTGGTTTCTATAGGAGTTTTGCACGGAAGCCTTGGGAAGGTTTTAGGAAAAGCATGCTTTAAAGAGATGGAGGATTGTGTAGGTCTACATAAGTGAGTTTCTGAGTGAAATTCTCCTGACACGTGGGCCAGAAGCCTCTGTGTGTGTTTCCCGTCTGCATCTCCAGTCCTGACCTTCTGAGACCTGAGTCTCCGTTGGTGCCGTGCGCACCCTTTATCTGAACGTTAACCTTTACCCACAGCGCTCTCCATTTCTTTTCCTCTTTATCTTGTAGCTCAGCTCGTTCCCAGTCACACAGGTGTCAAATCAGAAGGTAAGTTACAGTTTTACATGAAAGAATTTGGTAATTCGCAGTAATCAGAGATATTTTTTCCCCTTTCCAGTTCTGGTCAAAAAAGGAAGCAGCTGCCCAAAACTGTGTATAACTTACTCTCTGATCGTGATTTAAAGAAAATGCTAAAACAGCATGGATTATCTATTCATGGAAATAAACAGCAGCTCATTAAAAGACACCAAGACTTTGTGCACATGTACAATGCCCAGTGCGATGCTCTGCACCCCAAGTCAGGTAAAGTAGAAACTGAGTTATCATCGTCAGGAAAGTGGTTCTGCGTAGCTTAGAGATTACAGCACAGAAAATTCCAATAAACGTTTTTGTGGTAAAAGATTAAACAGGCAAATACATTCCCGCAAAGGCCCCTAGTGAACACCGTGATCAGCTGTGTTCCAGCGGCGCCCAGGCCCCGAGCGCTGTTCTGAGTTGCTGCTGTTGCTGGTTCCTCCGGTGTCTTTGCAGAGGTTGTGTGGTGTGGTGGCGACAAGGGGACCCGCAGAGCTGGGCCACAGTTGCAGCCTTTCAGTTACGCTGGGTAGTGGGGGCAAATCACTTGATACTTGTCTACCTCAGTTTTCTAGTTTTTAAAATAAGGATAATAATGACTTCCTAACATTTTGAGAGAAATAGACAGCGTATGTCCAGTGCCCTGCGCGGTGCCCTAGCAGGTAGTGTAGGGAGCCCGGCTGCACCACGTCGCGATCTGGGACGTGCGTGTTTGTAATCCTATGGGAGAGTTACTGGAATTCTAGTGAGCTAATTCTAATCTACCACTTCCGGTGCAACCCACGGCAAGAGTAAAGACACCAACGCATACTTACAGTTGTGGGGGTCCTCAGTCCAGCGGGGGTGATGGTTAACCAGAACAAAAGCCTCAGCCCAGGGCTGAACCCAGGTTTTATTAATTCATGAAGAAGGGAGTGGCTGGAGAGGAGCGCCTGTGAGCGTGGTGGGCAGCGCACTGGTGCTGTGAGCGGGGCTGGCGGGGAGCCCGGGCATCACCTCTGCAGGGTGCGGAGAGGATATGTGGAAACGGTGATCTGTGTCACACAGTGTGAGGCGGCATCTAGTGTTTTGGGGTCAGCGCATCAGCTCTGATGGGTAAACTTTTATGCCCTGGGAAGTCCAGCCTCTCATCTCGAGGCTCCAGTCCCAGGGCACAGCATGGAGCCTGACTGTCCTTCCTACTGGCTCACGCGTTTTTGGGGAGCTGCGGGACTGCAGAAACACAGACCTGTCCCTGTGCTTCAGAGACTGTACATCAGCACCTGGACCAGACCAGTTTACATTGCTTAAAGCCAGTTGAAGGGATAAGGACAAATCCCAGCCAGTTCTGTACAGATCAGTACGTAGAGACAGGGCCGGGTTTAGCCAAGCTGGAGATAATTGCTCTTCTTTTAAGGAGGGTCACCCAGATGGTCCTCTGCGGTAAAGGAATGGAGACATGGGAGTCCGTCTGGCAAAGCAGTTTCTCCATTGTCAGGGGTGGGGAGGTCTTAAGGTCAGGACAGGGAATTAGAGGGGAGGGATAGTCATGTTCTTCCTTGGATGAGCAGATTAGAACCCTTGTAGGTCAGGTGCCAGCTCAGTTTCCTCTTCCTTGTGTGCTCTGGAGTTTGGCCGTGCTGGCTGGTGGAGGTGTCACTTAGTGTGGAAACTGGATTGTAATGAAGCTGGAGGTCTTCCGGGGGTCACTCTGGTGGCCGTCGTAGATTCCCTAGGCTGGGCTCATCGCCTGCAGAGGAACCTCCGGACCACAGACATCGATCCTGCCCCCAGAGATAAGCAAGATTAGGCGTCCAGCCAGGCCAGGTAGGCACGAGGCTGGGTGCTACCCGTGCTGTTCCCGTTTATCACTGTGAAGCGTTCATCTAGGCCTTGCACGGCAGTCCTTGTCTCCAGATCTACTTCGTTTGGTACCAGTATGACCACCTCATTTATCTTGGTTTATTCATTTTCTTTAAACCTATTACAGTTACTGAACTATGTTTTACCTGTTACAGTATTAAACTGTTTTTTTTGTAAGCAGTATAAGGTTTGGATTTTCTTTCTAAATTTGGCAAGCTTGCCGGGCGTGGTGGCACATGCCTTTAATCCCAGCACTCGGGAGGCTGAGGTAGGAGGAGCGTTGTGAGTTCGAGGCCGGCTTGGGCTACAATGCGAGAGCAAGGCCAGCCTGTGCTACACAGTGTGACCCTGCCTCAAAAAACCAGGGCTGGGAGTTTGGCTCAGCAGCTTATGCAGGCGCAAGGTTGTGAGTTCCATCCCCAGTGCAGCAAAAATAAATAAATAAATAAATAAAAAAATTAAAAAAAAAATTGGCAAGCTTGCTATAATTTGTAGAATTTCATTTCTTTTCATTTCTTTTATTCTACTTAATTGGGATTGTATCTATTGTCTTGCTCTTTGTTTTCTATTTGTCCTATTCTTTTCTTTTCTTTTAGATTAGTTGAGAAATTTTCAGTTGTACGTGTTATCTGCATTAGTGGTTTATTAGTCATACTTCTGTGATACTCTGATGAAGGTACCTGTTTGTGTGTGCACGTGTCTGGGGGTTCCCTCATAGTGCCTGGCTCCAGGCTTCTGTGGCCCTTGTGTGACTGCAGTAATGGGGACATCTTTCGTGTGATGTTAAGCCTTCCCCCTTGGTTCCTGAAGAACAGAGGCAGTCTGTTTTTCTAACAGTCTCCACCCCACACCTATACTTTTTTTTGTGTTACTGGGGATTGAACCCTGGGCCTTCTTAGCGAGTTGTATCACTCACCCTTTTCATTTTTTATTTTGAGACATTTTTTATTTTGAGGGTCTTCTAAGTTGTCCTGGCTGGGCTGAAACTCTCCATCCTCCTGCCTCAGCCTCCCAGAGTGAGCCACCATTCTGGCTACAAGCCCCTTTCAGCCATATCTGAGCTGATGTTAACGGGTGATTTTTGAAAAGTTTCTAGGTAGCTTTAGTTGACGGGGAGACAGCTAGTGCCCAGAGAGGGTTGGATTTCTCTGGCCCCACGTGGGATAGGGAGAAGACTGTAGGTGCAGTTGGTCATCAGCAGCTGATCAGTTAATGAATGCTGCCTAGGGATGAGCGTGTCCTTTATGAAGTCACAGGAGGAGGGCTGGTGGCATAACTGTGGCAGAGAGGTGGCCTGTCATACCGAGGCCCTGAGTTCAATTCTCAGCACCATGGAAAATAAAAACAAACCATAAAAAGGCATGGGTTCCGCGGGATTCCAGGAAGTGAGCAAGAATGAATCCGCATTCTGGTGGTGGCACGCCCCAGCCCGAAGGGACAAAATCTGCTTTGGGATCCCTTCACGTCTTCTCCTGTCGCGTTGTGTGGCTTTTCACTGGGTCCTTTAAAACATCCTTTGTAGTAAACTGCTAGCTGAACCGTTTCCATGGGTTGTGAGTACTGCTTTGGAAAACAGATCAAATGCAAAGAGGGGCTGTAGGAACCCCCATTATAGTCCACCGGAAGTGTAGGCAAAAGAAGCGAAGGTTTAAAGCTGGACTGGAAGTAGGGTCGTGGGGGGCAGTCGGATGCACCTCTGGGGGGCGTTGTGTGAATTGTGTCTGCTGCAGAGTGCACTGCTTGCGTGGAGATGGGGGAGTGGCAGAGGCACGTTATGAAAATGTGGTGAGAAAACTGAGTTTGTTTTTCCACACACACACATACACACTTGTTTTTTTTTTGTAATTATTCTAGTTTACCATGTGCATCTTTAACTCACCACATTCTACCTTCAGATACTGTTACACTACTCGTGTGGAAGGTACGGACCTTGCAACTTGCATTCATTTTTGTTGTTGTCATAGATTTTTCTTCTGTTTGCGTTAAAAAATGAACCCTTAATGCTTTGTTAACATCATTGCTTTAAACTGTCGATTTTCTTGTGTATACAAGTGTGAAGGAAATCCGTGTTCACCTACACATTTACATTTCCAGGTTCTGTATTTCTTTGTGTGGGTCCAGGTTTGTGTGTGGTTCCATTCTCTTTTCCCTAATGAGCTTTATTCAGTATTTCTTGTGCTATTGAGATGGATTTTCTTAGCCTCTGTTTGTCTGAAAAAGTCTTTTAAGTTTTCATTCTTTTATTTGTTTAAAAATTTTTTTAAAATTTGTGTGTGTGTGGTTTTTTTGGAACTGGGAATCGAACTCAGGGCCTTGTGCTTGCCAGGAAGGTGCTGTCCTACTGAGCTGTGACCCTGGCCCTATTTTTTTTTTTTTTCTTTTTTGAGATGGGGTCTCACTGTGTAGTCCAGGCCGTTTTGAATTCATTATGTAGTCCAGACTGGCCTCAAACTCACGGCGGTTTACCTTCCTTAGCCTCCTGGTTACAGGTGTGTGCCACTACACCTGGCTGCATTCTTTTAAAAAATGTTTATTTGGAAATAATTTGGATTTACAGAAAAACTGAAAGACTTATCATAAAGAACACTACATCATCCTTTATACAGATTCACAAAATTGTTGGCATGGTACCCCATTTGCTTTTGTGAATCACCATTGTTCTAAGTGTGTATTTGTGTGTGTGTGTTTGTTTATTTTCTTAAAAGTTGTACAATCTTGACTTCACCCTGAAATATTTCATCGAGTATTACCTTAAAAAAAGAAGTTCACATTCCATGGAATGGCTGTCAATTGAAGTTGATAACTGTTAGAACACTCGTTTCTTTTTTCTTTCTTTCTTTTTTTTTTTTTTTTTTTTTTTGGTCTTTTTGAGACAGGGTCTCACTATGTAGTTCAAGCTGGCCTTGAGCTCACTTTGTAGCCCAGGCTGGTCTCGAACTCACAACGATCCTCCTGCCTCAGCCTCCTGAGTACTGGGATTAAAGGCATGTGCCACCATGCCCAGCTAAAACACTCATTTCTGATCTCTCTATTCCAGTTTTGTCAGTGGGCCCAGCAGTGGCCTTTATGGATTATTTTCTTTTTTGTCCAATATGCGATTCGGTTTTGGATCACAGAATTATATTATCTTTCTGATCTCTGCTAATTGGAACAGTTTCTTAGCCTTTCTTTGTCTTTCATGGCGTTTTAAAAGAATGAAGTGTCCTTTGTGTCTGAATGTGTGTATGTGTTTCCAAATAAAGTGTTTTTCATTCTGCCTTGTCTGATGTTTCCTTTTAATTGCATTCAGGTTGTCCCTTCCTGGGCAGAGTACTGTATTTGTGGTGTTCATTGTCAGAGTATCCCTTCCAGAAGCATTTGCCCTTTAGAAGGCCCTTCTGTGTGCTGTCAGTTTGGTCCCCTCCTTAGGGTCTGCAGTGTATCTGTGTGCATTTCCCCTTCACTACTCATAAGAAACATGAGACAATAATACAGACTGGTTCGTTTCTGTTTTGCAAGAATCTTTTTGGTTTGTGTTTCGTACTCTGAGTAACTACTTCAATGATAATGATACACAGCATAAAAATTATTGGTTTTCTCATATTTGGTTATGACATTTTGTTTTTTTTTTATGAAATAAAAATTTTTTAAAAGTGCTAGTTTTGCTTGGATAAATGATAAAGGTATAGAATTTTTAAAAAGGAAATAGAGACACATTCACACTATTCTCTACCTCATGAAAATTTCACTTTTATACTTGGCAACTTTGGGTGAGTTTTTACCTGCGCTGCTCTTTTTCTGTCATGGTTACCAAATGACTTTCCAAATTCAGCCCTCCCTTCACATTAGCCAGATGGAACTTGTCACAGCTGTGAAAACAAGAGCTTCTGTCTGACTTTTACCTGTTATTTATGTGGATCCACAGACTTATAATCCATTGCCATTCCTAATCGTTTTGGTGTTTGTG